>SNQJ01S0004223.1:272147-298711 GCA_010110895.2 Picea sitchensis
AAAATCGGGGATAACAAGGCCAACACCCGTCCTTTCTTTTTTTGGTCTTAGGACTAGATAAACTTGTAGTAAATTTTTGCAATGGCCTCCATAACACCTTTTGGGACCTAGCAAGCGATCTCTAGTAGATTGAAATTGCGTCTAGAACTACTTTTACCAAAACCAAATGACCTCCCTTGGACAACCATCTATTGCACAAGGTATTTATTTTCTTCTCTACTTTAGCTATTAGCCATTTCCAATCACATTTTTTTTTATATTGATTTGGCTTCAAAAAGAAACCTAGATACTTAAGACTTTCTTCTAGATCAATTATCTTATACGGAAAAAACTTAGTAATAAAGTTTTTTTCTTTCTCATGTATCCCCCCATAAGGTCATCATATATTTTTTCATATTAATGACCATCCCAATTGATTTGTAGAATAAATCCATGATTCCCTTGAATTTCTCAATGACTCTTATGGCGCCTTCACAAAAATTCAAAATATCATCTATGAACAATAGATGTGTGATATTGAATGATACTCCAAGAGGGACCCCATACTACCATTTCCTTTTGCTTCCTTAAGTAGCCTACTCAAGCTTTCAACTATTAAAAGAAAGAGAAAGGGGAATATGGGACATCCTTGTCTAAGTCCCCTCCTTGATTTGAAGAAAGGGTTCACTACGCCATTTAATAATACAACAAAAAATATTGAGAAAATGCAACTCATCATTCATTCAACAAACTGATGGCAACAAATTAAATGGATTAAAATTAGTCTAGTGTAAAGACAAATTACCCTATCATAAGCTTTGGACAGGTCCACTTTCAACACCACCAATATTTGATTTCTAACTTGATTGAATGTAAGCATTCTTAGGCAACCCCAATCACCTCATGAATTTGCCTTCTCTCTAAAAACCTAAATTGTTCATCGTGATTTTATTTGAGAGAACACTTTTCAATCTCCTATCAATTACCTTTGAGATAATTTTTGTACATGCAATTGCATAATGAGAAGGGCCTAAACTTCTCAGAGGTTGTATGATTATCTTCTTTAGGAATCAATGCTAGGAATGTTGTATTGAAGGCTCCCAACATTTTTCCTTGAGTTCTTGTTATCTCCACCATTGTTCATAAATCTTCCTCTATAAAATCATAACAACCCAAGAAGAATTCTACAAGTAGTCCATCAAGTCGAGGACTTTTGTCCTTTCGAAATATCTGTAGAGTTTGATACAATTCTTCTTTCCCAACCTCCTTTATCAGGGCATGATTATCCTCCTCATTGACAAAACTAGGGAAGGAGTTCAACAATTTAATCACTTCTATTATTGTAGCACATGTGTCTTCCTTGAAAAGTGAGGAAAAATTATTTACTCATTCAGAATCCATGTCCTTGAAATTTGTAGCCCAAGTAAAATCTCCCTTATCAATTTTCCAAGTAGAGTTTATATTCTTTCTACAATTGGCATACCTATGAAATAATTTTGTATTCTCATGCCAAATTGTAATGATAATGCCCTACTCTCAAGTCTTTATTCTTTTTACTTTTCCAAACTAATGTGCCTGTTTTTATCTTCTTGTTCCTTTACTTCGATTTTATTTTCCTTGTAACAGAAAATGATTTTGTCAAAAAAATTCCAAGACATGCGATAAAACCGCCAATTTCCCGTTACCACAAAATTCCAATTTGATTTGATTGGGCGCAAATAAATACAAATTGATGACCCTTATTGAATTTCTCCCTCCCCCCTGAAGGGTACCAAGTTTGGACCACCAAGACACTAGGCTAATCAGACACTGGTTCACCTAGAAGTTCCAGTCACCATGTAGTTTATAACATCAGTCACCGGGCATTGGGCCAACCAGGAATTAGAAACCATCGGAGATTTGGGACCATTGGGCCAATTAGGCACCAAGTTAATAATACTAGTATCGATTAAGGGTTAAATTTGGTTCAATTGAATTGGAACTTGAGATAAAAAGTAAACTATACTCATCAAATGCAACGAGTTCTATAATATCCTCGATCACACAAATGATGTGGAAATACTTTTTCAATATAAACTCATTGAAAATGAATTTCACGACAAATATGGGATAAATCCTTAACCTTGCAAATTGAGAGTCAATATTTTCTTCAAATCTCATTTGACAGTTGTTGATTTTTAGGTTTGTGTAGAGTTAAATTCGGGTTTCCAATGGCCAATCTAGAGAACAAGAATTTGATCGCAAAAAGAATGTTGATGGTTTATTGATTCACGCCATTGATTACAAGATGTTGTGACAAATTTAGATTATGGAGTAGAGAAGGATGAAGTTATTTGACCTCAATCTCAACTAACTCCTACTGTTGTATTCGAGATGCCTTCTCGGAAGAAATTGTGGATCAAGGATTCATTTCAGGATTTGTTTTGTAAAAATAGTAAGGTAGAAGGCTATAAGAAGAATAATTTTGGAACATATAAAGGGGGGGGGGTAGAGGAATTGATTTTTGGAAGAAGATGGATTGAGTTTCTCTATAATCAACCCAAAGGTATTTCTCTGTGATTGTTTTCTCATTGAGGGAACCATTCATTGGATCACCTCTTGTTTATGTAGAGCCTTTTTTTCCTTCATATTTATGTATTATGCTTCTTTAAATTCATATATGTTCTATATTCTATTTTTGTAATTTGCAGTGAGCTGAATATATTTTGGAGACAACAATTTGGTATGACCTCCACTATTTTTATATATGTCTTTATTGATTTTATGATCGTGTCATATTCAATAGATACATATTCATACACTTGCAAGTTATTTGTATAAGTGTTATGTTTTTGGATTCATGGTTTATGCCCAACTCATGCACTTATGTATTGTTGGATTCATTTAAATGCCCAACAAATAATTTTTTCTTCATCTCAACCTCACAAGGATTTCCTTACTCACTGCTAGGTCTAAGATTAAATGTTCTTCTCTTTCTTCCACCTATCATTACCAACTATTGTGCTCTGTTGAATGAGACTTTGTGCCTAATGGAAAGGTTGTAGGTCTGAGAGATTTACAACCTTTATTTCTAGTTTGTTGTCATTTTATACTCAACCCTATTTATCCTTTTCTCTATCATTTAAATCTAGTATTCTGAGCATAATGTTGAGAGTTGTTGTTTAGTGACAGTAAGCAGTCACCTTTCTTGAATATGATGAGGGAGCCCCCTTTGTCCCAAGAGCCATCTTGAAGTCAAAATTAGGTTTTGAGATGACTTGGCATAGTTCCTAAGTAGTCGGGAACATCTCAAGGTTACAACATTCCTCATTCATAAATCCAAGGCCTTCGTTATTGTAGAGCACTTCCAAGACTTCCTCTACTTCTCTAATAACCCTATACTTTTTCATCTTTTTATCCCTAGGATAGTTAGTAGCCACCTTTTTTGCCTCTTTTAGATTTTGTTGGAGTTGAAGTGGAGCGGCTTCTCTTCAATTAGGTCCATTAATGGTTTCAAAATTGCTTTGATTTTCCCCACAAAATCCTCCATCTTCATCCACTCTGGATTTAGTTTAAAGGGGTTGGCATGTTTCTCTATTGTAGAATCCACTTTTAACATCACAAGATTATGGTCAGAGTCCCCTTCAATGGTGACCCATTATTTTATCCTATTGGTTTCATCTAGGAATGCTTCATAAAATAAAATAAAATTGTCGATTCTCTTAGCAATTCTGGCTTCCCCCACTCTCTTGTTACTCCAAGTGGGAGATAGATTAGAAGGTTCAATATCCAAAAAACCAATTTCTTCCATTTTTCTAATAAAATTTCTGGAGAGAGATTCCAGTTGAGAAATCAGTCTGCAAACCTCTGATGCTCCTAAGGTGAAATTCAATTCCCCCCCATCACTACCAATTCGTTTTGAATACTATCATTTTTGAAAATTCTATCACAATAGTCCATCCTGTCCATATAAGGAACATAAACATTTAACACTGCGATATATTTCCCTAGGTATAAGGAGAAAAAGGAAGTCCCTAGTCCTGTAGGAAAGGCCCAATAATTTGTGACAGTGAAGGAGCATTTATTCCATCCAGTCACATTCCCACCGGATCTCCCATTGTCATCAATAAAAAAAAGTCCCAATTCCTAAGTAGTTTAGAGAGTTCCTAAGTGATTTTCTTTGCATTTGTCATTGCCTCTTGCAACATAATAATAAAAGGTTTGATATTGCCAATTAATCTCTTTACAACCAACTTATTTGAGGGGTTGGACAACCCTCTACAATTGAAGGTCAGAAAAATCATTTGGAACCCTTGAAAGGGGGATTTTCTATTAGAGCCCTAATTAAGGATGATAATTTCCCACACTTGACTTCCAAAGATGCTTGTTTCTAGGCCATTGACATGGAATATTTCCTTCCCCTTTGAATGTGTTTGGGTATTTTCTCTTCAAAAAATCCTAAACCCCATCACCTTCGCTAGAAAATCAAGTGTGCCTTTGCTTCTATGTCTTAAATTGTACTTCACTAGTTCCAAGGGATTGGAATCCCTAGTGCCCTTTCCATCTAGAGCGTAGTCCAAATTAGGGTTTGTAGTGGAACCTTATAGAGCTTGTCCAACATCCACACCCTCTATAATTCTATAAATAGGTATGAGAGGCAGTGGGTTGGGGTTTTCTATATCAGAAAAATTAGGTAGGAAATCATTCATGGATTCTAGTTCCGCAGATCCAACCTCATTTCTCCATGACCCAAAAATAATTTTTTTTGAGGAATCACCTTTATTCATAGAGTGAGATTTATGAGTCTTACCAAAAATTTCCTTGTTGTCCTTGTGGTTTCCGACCATGTATAGGTTAGGTTCTTTGACTTACCTAATGTTTGTGCTCTAAGCATATGTTAATATTGTTCCTCTTCGAAGGACATATAAGGTCTCTTGATCCCTACATTTTCTTTCTTGCTTATGGCCATGACTATTTATAGATCCAATGTCTCCAAACCTATCAGATGCTTCCTTGGCACCCATTTCTTCCTTGTACTTGGATAATTGCAATCTGCAACAAGGTGCCCATAATAGTGGCAACATATGCATATGAAAGTTATTCTTTCATAGTCCATATTGAGGTGGAAAAGATCAACTCCCCTTCTAATATCCATAGACTCTACCAAACCTTTCACCTCCAATGCTACCAAGATTTGAGCCATGCCATAATACCCAGTCTCTTGGAAGGATAAGTTTTCTTTGTAAAAAGTACTTATAGAATTACCCATTTTTTAGAACACCTCCTCAAATCACAAAAACAATGGCAATTCTAGAATATACCCATACTGGAAGAATGTCCACACTAGTTGATTGACTTTGACTTACCTAATGTTTGTGCTCTAAGCATATGTTAATATTGTTCCTCTTCGAAGGACATATAAGGTCTCTTGATCCCTACATTTTCTTTCTTGCTTATGGCCATGACTATTTATAGATCCAATGTCTCCAAACCTATCAGATGCTTCCTTGGCACCCATTTCTTCCTTGTACTTGGATAATTGCACCCAAGTCTATATTAGGTATAAATATATGCATAAGGAAAGTTATTCTTTCATAGTCCATATTGAGGTGGAAAAGATCAACTCCCCTTCTAATATCCATAGACTCTACCAAACCTTTCACCTCCAATGCTACCAAGATTTGAGCCATGCCATAATACCCAGTCTCTTGGAAGGATAAGTTTTCTTTGTAAAAAGTACTTATAGAATTACCCATTTTTTAGAACACCTCCTCAAATCACAAAAACAATGGCAATTCTAGAATATACCCATACTGGAAGAATGTCCACACTAGTTGATTGAGCATCAAACTCTATGTGCCATTTCTTCAAGAACAAGGATTAATATCCCCACTTCCAAATTCATAGTGAAATATTTTTTTCATTTTGAAGTCAGTCCTGAAAACCCAAACCAACCATCCTTTTTCCGTAATCAAGGTGCGTGAAGAGCCCCCAAACACTGGTTTGAAATTTATCTTGGTCCAATTCTTCAACTCCTCATTACTCAATCTCTTCCTAGGAAAACATCCTACCAACCCCCAATACCCCATTTCCACCATCTCATTGAGTTTAGTTTTGCCACCTAGGTTTAGGTTGATGGCCTCTTGTGTCTTTTTGAAACATTTATGTCTCTTTGGCTCTCTTGAGCCCTCCTAAGACTAAAGCCCTGCCATATCTTAGTCTGAGGATGGGGCACCACTCAATAACTTTAGATCCAACATGGTTCCCACGGAACCAAAATTAGAAACACAATTTTGCCAATCAAAATTGCAAAGGAAATCAATCTTGTGACATGCCTCATTCAATGTATTTTGATATTCATACATGGATTAATAAACCACCATCCTCCTCTATCTCTGCAATTAGGGTTGATAGATCCAAAGGATCAACTTCGTAACTCCAAGCATGGGGAAATATGATTAAGCATTTATGGTCCTTGGATTGATCACCAAGAACTCTTGTCACCTTGTTCTTCATCTGTCTTGAGGTTTTGACACCCTGTAACACTCAGTTCCTACACTAACTTGCCTATAATTTCCATGGTGGCCTCCTCCAATGGTTTGGACCCTGGGTGGTGTAACTTGTTGGAATATTGCAATGCATCCACATGAGCTACAACAAGGTTGGACCAAATTGCTTGACCCTCCAACAAATTATCGGTGAATTCAATAACTTCCTCCTCATAGCCCATTTTGTCTTTCCACGTGTTCTAAGTATGACATAAGTGGTGACAAGGTCACCCTACATCCACCTAATTGGTTTCTCTTGTGGAAGAAATACTGCCAAAACCCCATTCTCTCATCGCTCTCCCCTTCACAATAAAAAAATCCTCATTGTTATTGTAGGTGGTTCATGTGGAGGTGGATGGCTATCTTTGGTAAGAATAAACCACATATGCTAATATCTCATCCAATGATTTCGATCGAAGCCTTTGAGGGTGCCTATACACTTAGTGTCTCCACCATGACAACTCTGGAAACATAGTTACTCATCTAATCTCTAGATACCCTAGTTCATGCCATTGAAATCCTTCGGTCCATCCAACCCTTCGTTCCGGATCACGCGTGCATCATTCCTAACTAAGGAAAATCATGTATTATTTCAAATGAATAACATATCGATATCATAATATCCACTTTTCGAGAGTCTTCACTTGAAACAACATATACCAATAAATAACATATCAATATCCTCATCTCCGCCTTCCCGAAGTCTTCACTTGAAACAATATATCTCCTCCCTTAGATAGAAATATTCACTACAGGACATAGTCACTTGACACATACATCTCGTAGACACACCTATCATAAACCTACAATTGATGATATCCTTTTATTTTCCATAGGACATAGTCACCTGGCGTGTACCTCCTACAAATGTGTCCCCTCCTTAACCTCACAAGCACATACATACCTAATAATTAATATAACTTCAACTTGACTAAGTAATTAAATGAATTAAAATGTTTTGATGTTTTAACCTTTAAAACATTGTGTCAAATATGAGTCTAAAGGCAAGTGACATGTTCATCAATAACAATGATGATGTTTGTGATTCTCTAAGATGGACAAGTTCTATTAGACAAATAAAGAGAATTTGACTAAATATTATTCAAAATGTCATTTCTATAATTAAATTTGGTGTAAATAAAAGTATTAGTATCATTATGGTTTTCATAAGATAAAGATCTTAAAGAGTAGTTAAATTATGAAACCTAATAAAGCCGCATCTAATATTATTATGGTAAGATATGTTAAACAAAAAAGTTGTTTATCCTCAACTTATTGTATAAACAAGGCTACGTGGTAGCGAATACCTGTCGATGTAGCGTTAACAAACACTGAGTTATCATGTGGGTTGCAAGTCACTGAAAATAGAATTGGATTAATTATGTGGCTACCAAATCCTACGATCTATTTGTTCCATGAATCAAGAGGCAGTGTAGTTGAGAGATCCAAATCTGATAATGAAAAAGTGCGAGACAAGTAATTTTCATTAAATTGGGAAATGGACAGTAGCAACTGTCTTTCAACTCCTTTTACATGGTTCCAAGTATTATTAAGAGACAATGGACATCCATCGTTGGCTGTGCTTATTTCTGCCCCTATCGGGCGGGCTGGACCCAAGAATATTTGGAAAACAATAATGAGTCTAAGTGTCAAGTCACATACAACAATGCCAAGACCAAAAGTGACACGCATCAAAGTGACAACTCTTCCTTTGTTATAATATTAAGTAAAAGTGTCACGCATCAAAGTGACGACTCGTTCTTTCTTATAATATGAAGTAAAAGTTTCGCGCATCAAAGTGACAACTTTTCCTCGCTTCTTATGAAAAGGTTTGATTTGAATCTGCAATGGGTACCGATCGATTGGTCTCAGTTGAGTGTTTTCCACTTGGGGAGGTTGACCGCTTTTATCTTGGCAAAGAATTGCCATCGATTCCCATTTAAAAAAAAAAGTGAATTGTACTTAATGTTTCTTAGGAAAATGTGATTTGTACTGAATGTTTATCAGGTTGATGTACCCATTTAAAGATGGGCCGAGTGGAAGTGATGAAGGAATTGTTGCCCATTCCCCTCTAGAATAAAAAAACAAAAGAAAAAGTTTGATTTGTGATCAATGTTCCTCGGCACGTTGGACCTGTCTGACATATTGGTATTGAACAAATTTGCCACACACATCAAAGAGACAACTGGGCGGTAAAATTTAAGATGAAAAAGTAAAAGAGAAGGGTTGATTTGTGCTAAATGTTTCGATTTATATGTGCACGACGCGTCAAAGTGATTCGTTACAAGAGCTCTTATAAATAACGTTTGCTCATTTCCTCGCTCTAATGTTGGATAATCCCAAAGGGTCGAAATGTTAAAGGACACCAAACATAGTTTGAATATCACCGATGCGCTCATGTGCCAAGGATTTTACTTATGTTAATAAACACTTAATCCACAAAACAACATCAAATGTCAAAGTCGATAATGCCAGAAGGAACATGCCAACAATATTATAGGTGTCATTCATTATGCTAAATATACAGTCGACAGTAAACAAAGATGCCAAATTTTGATGATCGTCGACATCAAGCTCACTTGCCAGTCTAGTAGATTCTTCAGTGCATAGATGGAAATGGGAAGATGTACACTTGGTTTAAAAAGTCTCTATTGTAGATATCATGCCTTGGATGCTCCCAAGATGGTACGCCAAACACCAAAGAGTAGGAATAAAGAGGGAAGCTTAAGACTGACTCGTGCGAGGGTCTTCTTCTCCACAATGCATTGTCGATACCCCTAATCAATGCTTCTCTTGCAAGATACGATTTGGTCTATTGGATTCAAATGCTTGTACAGAAATACCCTCAAAAGGACTATACTCTCGTACCAAAGATTTTACAATATCTCATTTACCAAGGTTTGTTACCAAGGTTTTGGTAACACCAAGAGAAAACACGTAGAAAGCAGTAAAAGCTTCCATGACCCTTATTCTTTGCATTACGCGCAGTTGAGGCAAAACCTACATTGCTTCCATATAGGGAACAAACGCCCCAATGAACCTATTCAAAGAACTAAATGCCAAGCGAGAATGAGTCAAGGGATGCATTACCAAGGCAAGGAGTGCGTAGGGAATGAGCATGTAATATATCTGTAAGTTGTCAACGTCCTCCATGTATGTATATCTATGCTTGAAACAGATGATATAGATGCCCATATGGTCATTATGAATGCAGATAAATCCATCCCTACAGTTATGATGGTATACATGCTGATCTCCTTGTTGGGATTTCCCGGCTAGGCATTCAGGTAGACCCTCACTGCTAAGCAAATGGCGGTAAGTTCCTGAGACTTGAGTGACAGGCCTGCGCATGTCTTCTTCTTTATCAACTTGTAAATCAACACTGAAATTCCACACACGCGAATAATATTTGCCATGAGATACATGACCAAGGCCCAATAATCCCCAAAGGTTAGAGAAATCAGTATCAGGATGAGAAATGTTATAGCCAGGGCTTGACATGTCTGTTTCTTCACAGATTGCCTCTTAAACCATGCTTTCACAACAACGAACAGATTCTGTGATCGCTTTATGGAACCCATGTCTAAATCATAGATTATATATATTTTACAATATCTAATAACAAAATGCCCAACTTAAGAGAGCGTTGATCTTTGAAGAATGAACTCACTCTGGTTCCAAAACGAGACACCGACGTGTTCGTACAGCTATGTCTTCCATGCCCTTTTCATGGAAGAAAGAATGAATCTTGTAAAATTGGATTCTCCAGAAGAGGATGCAATCCACACTTGGAGCAATTGATCCGAAGAGAGGGAAGAAGAAGAAAAACCTGAACAACTAGATCCACAATCTTTGCAGATTTCTCCCTGTCCCCTAGTCTTAATACCCACATTCCCCAGTTTGATCATGGTCGCCACAAAGGAGTTGAAGAAGCTCTGCCTGGACTTGGCGAATGCATTAACATACCCACGAGTGCGAGGATCGACATAGAGTATATGGTCAGTTGCAAGAAGCGCCAGTCCTTTCATGGCATTGTGATAATAGGCGTTGTCAAGGTGGGCTACATGCAGAGCTTGGTGGAAGCTCCAACACGGAGACCGCCACATTGCCACTCAACAAACGACCACGACATTGTCACTCAAACAACGACCACGACAACCAGGCTGTCAGGGAAATTGAAAATAGTATAAATATCACATTGAAAAACAAACATTTATTGTTTACAAGTAATGCTATACTTTATTTCCAACATTACTCAGTTGGGGAAAAATTACGAGGCAAACCTATGCTTTAAACTAAGATTGAGGTGCAAAATTTGGGTGGCTCTGCAATAACAAGGTCATTTGAACCACCAATCAAACATAAGAAAAATGCTTTAAACTAATAACTGCCAAAGATGTTTTTGTTAAAACTTTGGTTAAACTGTTAATATTTAAATAAGTCAAAGGAAACTAATAATGAGTCAACGCATATCAATTGCTATATACCTATACCTTCAACAAATATAATAAGAGAATGATTGTATATGTATCACCCTAGATCCATCTCAATTTAGGATCTATCAAAAAGATAAATTAAACTTTTGTAAATGAAAACATTTTTTTATGGTTTCAAAATTTGATTAAAAACTTGTATTTCAATAAATTTGATCTCTCAACCTTTAAACATAAAATATTTCATATTAAAAATTTATTATATTTATTCAACATTATATATAATTTTAATGATATCTTTAATTTTTTTCAATATTATATAGGTTAATTTATAATGACATCATTCCATGTTACAACTTCTTCCATATTAAATTATAACTCAAAAGTACCTACTTTATATGAAAGAGTGTTAAAGTTAACTTTTTTTTTCCAACGAGAAATTAACTCGATTTATATTAGAGATATAAATCATTTACATCACAAGTAGCCATTACAATTCGTCCTGGAGACCCAGCCGGATTTGACCTCAAGACCTCCTCCCAACACTTGGAGAAAGGTACTTGTCATTACCAACCGCGCTGTCTCACGGGACTAGTGTTAAAGTTAACTTATAATGACATCAATCCATGTTACAATATCTTCCATATTAAATTATAACTGAAAAGTACCTACTTTATGCGAAAGAGTGTTAAAGTTTAAAAGATAAATACAATCAATAAAACCCAAATACTTTTGATAAAATAATTTCAAAGTTAATTTAATGTCAAAAACATTGATCATGACAAGGTTGAATTGTGGATAAAAAATATGAAAGACAAAGTGATGACTTTATTGAACTTTAATATTAATAGACATTTATATTAATCTTTCCACATTAGATTCCTAAAAAAATTTCTTATTGAATTCCATTTTTTAAATAATTACCCGTTTTATATCTTGACCAATCCCTTAAATAAATGAATTAGCATAAAGGTTATTACTTTTGATAATATTATTTTTCATTTGGTAAAAAATAACTTTGATTTTGGAGAACGTTGGTAAAAGATAACTATGACTTTGGAAGACATGGAAATGGTCCAATGTCGCCAAAGTGGTTATATATGTCTCCAATATATTTTCAATATGATGTTGAGATATCCATGTGGTTCTATATATGTTGGTGAGATATCATTATAATACCATTGAATAATCTTGTCAATGATGAATTCTAACCAATGTAATGTAAGCCAAGCATTAACTTTGCATCCCTTTTCTACACTGGGGCTTTTCAAGAAAAGTCATACTTTCCATAAAGCATGTTTTTTCTGCCATATGAAGTGGATCATACTCAAAGAAACCGACATGACAGAAATGAAATGAGCTAATTAGGCAAGGATAGGGCTAACTTCTCATCTAAAGAAATAATATCCACATATATAAATTTCTCTTTTTATAATTAATTTATAAATTCAATATGAGTAAAGATAAAATTCTATAATATAATTAAAGGGAATATTGTGTATTTATGATATAAATTTTTTTAAATTAGTTAAGAGTTTGTATTTTTAAACATAAAGAAAGGAGAAATGTTCATATAATATAACACATTAAAATAATAAGAATAATACAATATAATAAAAATTTATGTCGATCTTAGTGGAAGTTAATCATCATCATCATTAAAAAATGAAATATTTTAATATATTATAAAATGTTTTAATATATTAAAAATATATATTGGTTTGAATATTATTTTGCTTCAATTAATAGATGAGGAAAACAATGTAGTGGTTATGGAGTTAGTAATCTATTTTTTTAATACAGTCCCTCTATTTTTTAATACAGTCCCTGAGGTGTAGGACAGTCGGTGACGGAGTGTGTTGTTAAGCCACTCAGTGTTGTTAAAGTCACCGGTTCGAAACCTGTGGGGACAAAAAATCCACAGGTTAATCTATACTAGTTTATAAGCAATATTGTAATCATATCAAAATCTTAAAATTGTAAAATTAAATATTACATTTTTTTTTTAATTTAAAAAAAAAATTAAAAACAAAATTCTTATTATAAAATATTTTAATCACCCAATCCAATTTACAAAATTTACATATTCATTATAAATAAAACTGATTAAATGTGTTTAATAGATTCATCAAAATAATATATTCACAAATAAATACAATTTTCAAATTCCAACCTTTTATACATATTTTTTAATTTAACTATATTCATTATAAATAAATAAAATTAAAATTGGTTAAATATGTTTAATAAATTCATCAAAATAACTAATTCAAATATAAATACAATTTTCAAATTCCAACCTTATATATATATTTTTTAATTTAACTATACATATATATATACGAGACCTTAACTACCAGACCTTAAGATAATATTGTATTTTAAAAAAAAATATTTATTATATACGAGACCTTAACTACCAGACCTTAAGATAATATTGTATTTAAAAAAAAAAATATTTATTATATAATATTTTAAATATAAAATATAAATTAAACAATTTACAAATCCCTTATAAATATAAAATATGTTAAACAAATCCTTCAAATAACTGAATTCACATATGAATACAATTTGCAAATTCCAAGTTCCAACAGAATTCACATATGAGTACAAATTGAAAATTCCAACCGTGATTGTGACTGTGATGCATTTTAGGCTTCTTCCTTGAACCATGCATGTAAAAAATGGGACCCTAGTCAGGTGCAGCGGAGGAGCTTTGTGTGCGACTCACTCAAAATCCAAAAAAACGATAGATAAGTGGTCCAAGGTGGGTTTTTATGTCTTTTCAGGTACCACTTCCATGGAAATTTCAAAGGATACGTGGGTAAGCATGATAATGACAAAGAAAACCTAAAAAATGACATTTTATAGTCCTACCATAACAATGGTGGCAGACATGGTGACAGAATGCAAACACACAGTCCGACTTTGTTAGGTGAGATACCCCACAAAACAGCAGGACCTACAACAGAAAACAACATTTGAACGTGTATGCTTATGGTTGGAATTTAACGACCCATTTGACCCCACATGTCACAAAATGGTTGAACCCCTCCCACCCAGTCACAGACTCCTGCCCCTCTATAATGTATACACACTGAGTTGTATACTTAACCCATGACCAAAAACTGGACTAAAAACTGTAGCTCCCCACCACCTGATCTGGGTACGAATGCTCTTGTCAATTCGTTGGTATGTCTCGTTAACCTTTTAAGGATTTATATTCACTGCGGACTACTTTTGTTTTTCAATCGATTTTTGTTTATTTGTCACCAGATTTCAGATCATTGAATGACTGCCCACAAGGATTTGGCTGTTAAACTGAGAGACCTTGAACCATTAGGATTCCTGCAAGCGTATATACATAGAGGTGGGTATCTTTGAATTTCGTTTCTGTTATGGATGCAGAAGTTTTGGGTTTTCAGTTGTATGTACAGGATGTATTTAAATCACAGATTCTAGATCAATTGATTGCCACGCATAGTATCGCTGAAATCTACTCCAATTCGATTGTCTGTGTGAATTAAACCCCAGTTATATTCAACCATAGCTCCATGCTTATTAGGCAACCCGTTCTGACTGTGGCTTGGAATGTCCACAGTAGCTCCTTACAAAATTTCAATCATCACAGTTCAGATTTAGCTCATCTGTTCATAGCTGAAGGTTGCTTATCTTTATTCCTTCCTTATGAAGTAATATGGTCCCAAAGGTCACTGCTGTGGTCTGGTGGATGTTTTAAACTTTAAGGCTTTTGCATTGGGATTTTCTAATAGCAGGCTTGTATATTTTCGTATCACCATTTCGGAATGTATGCGTCATTTGTTATATTTGTGCCTCTCGGACCAGGGGTTTCACAAGAATATTCGAGTTTATTCGATCACTGATGTGGAGTACAGTGCACAGAGCACAATAATGTCTCATGATATTTCACTTTCTATCTAGAATCAGCTTGATTTATTACAACTACAATATACCGGTGATAGGTTTTATTACAGGGTCATAGAATTTGTCCTTTGGACGGGAGAAATGCTGAAGTCATTGTAAAATTAATTATATGGCTAGTTTGTTATTTGATTGTTTTTATGAAAGAATTTCAATTCTTGTTTCAAAATCCATGGTGCTGGCATATAAAGCTCCCGTTTTGTGAATTTTATTTTGCATACTTATATATCTGTTGCCTTACAATGCGCTTCATTCTTTACTTCACTCTTCCCTTTTGACCCTCTTAACTGCTTATGGTTTCCAATTGTGAGCTTAAGGCGCTGTTGACTGGAGCTAGCAATGGTAGCATCCAAAATTATCTTCTCTTGCTGAACATTTCTCTGATGCTTGAAAATCTAGCAATAGTGCCGTTCACATATCCATGCCTATCTTGACGGGAAATCATCATCATGTTCTGGTGATCATCTAAATGATTTTCCTCATCCTATAATCTGCACTTTTAAAATTCAGCCTATATCAACCACCTTCTAAAATGTAAAACCAATCATCTTCTACATTTGCTTCAATGGCTAGTACCGATGCCAAACGTTATTTATCATTCAGTTAAAGACTATTGCTTAAATTTATGCTAATCAGCAACTATCATTTAGTTCAGAACGATCAACCTTGTTTTTATGATTTTATCCCTCTATTATATTTCTCATTTACAAAATTGAATTGGAGTGGCGGATTCTTAACTTGGATTTAGCACATGAATAGATACTCAAACATTTATGGTATGGTTCTGTTCCTAAGCCAATTGCCTAAAAGGGCTTTCAGTCCAATTTGTTACAACTTGAAGGTTTAGGTTATACAACCTGGGTTTTATCCCATTATTATATTGCTTATTCCAAAATTGAATTGGAGCGCCAGATTCTTAACTTGGATTTAGCACATGAGTATAATCATAGATACTCAAACACTTATGGTATGGTTCTGTTTATAAGCCAATTGCCTAAAGGGGCTTTGAGTCCAATTTGTTACAACCCCAAGGTTTAGGTTATACATTTACTGAAACGGTGATAATCAGATGGAATGCTAGGAATGCTGCGATAGAAAGTTGAAACAGCATTCTAATCAGCAGGAAGTGACAATAGCAAATGGTGATTGTACTTATAGATGCATCATGCAGCAAGTAAAGGTATTGGCATGGAGATTTTGTCTGGTCTTTTTGTTGCAGCCTCGAATATCAAGAACATACTCTTTTTGACTCTCTTATATTGCATATGCTCCTTAAGCTTAGGGATGAAAGATGGACTTAGGAAAAGGAGTATGCCCAATGTCAAGGAGTTGCCCACAAAAGGGACCTTAGAAAAGCAAAACAAAGACATGGGGAAAAGACAAGACACAACCTTCCAAAACCTAATAAGGTCAGAAAAGAATTTCGACATGAGGGAAAATCCAAATGCGAAGTAAGTATGAATTGAAGGGTTTGGAGGTGAAGTGATTAGACAATTCTCCAAAAGAATTCAAAGGTCATTTGAGGGGCTACAAAATGTTACAGCACTAGTTTTAATGAAAAAAAGAAAGAAGAGTAAGTAGTAATGAATATAAAAGAAGTGTGATATTTAGCAATGTTACATTTATTGTCTCGGCGAATTTATCGCCAAGGGTGCAGAATATAATTTATCGGCAAGATCGGGGAAAATATTGGAAATTTTCGACAAACCTAAAAAATACAAAAAATATAATTTTTTTCATTTTTTTAAACATCTAAAGCAACAACAACATCAAGCAAACACATTGCTATATAAAGATGAAAATAAAACTGATATTTAAGATGTATAGGATGTCAAGTGGTACATCACACATCAATACTGAAATATGATATCTGTCCCGAGTCATGAGTCCTAACAGGATAATACAAAATCACATTAAAAAAAAATGTATCTCATGAGTTATCATGAGGCATCTAGATACTACAAGTATAATCATAATGCACTAAGAAGGTGTGGCCGAGGATTTGGTTTCCACTTCCCCTCGAGAAGCTTGCAGTTCCCATGCTTCTTGCTGCTTTATTTGCAAACTCGAGCCTCAATTCTTGCGTCTGATTTCTCTTCCTAGCAATATCAAGAATTGAGTGACTTGTAATATGTACAATGTCTAGGGTAAATGCAGGGCAAATATCCACTTCATGCCCTGGGATTTTGGCAAGGTGGTATTTCGAGTGGTTGATTCTGCCAAACATTTCCATTCCACATAGCTTGCAATTCAACCTCATTCTATCATGACCCTCAAATGGTTCACCATACTGCCACATTGGGTCCAACTGCTTTGGCATTCTGTAGAGCATTGATTAAAAATTTTAAACCTATGGCACAAAACAAAATGGGGAAATTCAGAATCCAAATCCACAAAATTTTTTAAAAATGCGGCAATTAAAATATCATAGCTACATAAGTGTTAAATATTCCATTAAAAAATGGCAAGAAGAGGTATGGACATTGCACAATGCAAACCCTATACTAAATCTTGAAAAACAAAGAAAATGAAGGCATAAATTTTTCCACATACCTGGGAATATGGATATGGTAGATTGGAGTAAATCTCCACTCCACAAATTCTTGGTTGATGGCAATGAAAACTACAGATTTCCCCTTGTTTGCTTGATGGAAAATGGTCACAGTGTCCTTAGTGCTCAATCCCCTTAGTGACTTTTGCAAAATGAGGGTAAAATAACCCAAAAAACCGTTTTAAGGTGAATTGGACCGTGACAGGGCGATGATTTAGATCTCGCAATAATTACCGAAATTATGACGATAATTTCAAAACCCAGAATTTATTGCAGTAAATTAGGGTGATAATATTGCCACTTCAATTTTTTGGGTATTTATTGCGATAATGGTGATAATATCACGATAAGTGTAACACTGATATTTAGAAGAGTCAACAGAGTTTGATTGAAGGGGAAGGAAAAATTTAAAATATCATGTGATATGTGCTCAAAAGACAACAAAGAAACATTCACATAAGAAAGCAAGAATCCAAAGGAGATTGCGACACCTATATACATTGTACACCTCTATATCGCATTAGATATATATAGGAGTGAAAAAATTGGTAGGTAGAGCTAGGTGAAGGGTGGGGTCAGGTAAAGTGGTAGGTGGAGTGTTAACTTGTTAAGTGAGATTACAAGAGTATTCTTAGAATAGGAGTTACAAATACAAAATATACCATAGTATTGTACATTATCCACTTTTCACCTACTAATAATTTTCTCCCTACTTGGAGGAAATTGTGATACTCCATTTTGACCTAATGTATTGTACATATTCGATTATGTAATATTGTGTATATGTGTGACATTTTAGCTCGGGTGTCTAGCCATGTAGGATATGCATATAAAGTTATGCAATTACTAATACTCCATTTTGACCTCTTGTATTGTACATATTCGATTATGTAATATATGTATATGTGTGACATTTTTGCTCATGTGTCTCACCATGTGGGCTATGTATATAAACAAACCAAGTGTAAACTTGTACATGTTGTAAAGTTTCCTAGTAGAAACAAGGCCCCACTAGAGAACAATAGACTTAGGATTTTTGGATATTTCCTAAGTTGACATATTAAATTAATGACACTACATGTAATCACATGAAAACATAGCATGAAAAGTTGCATGTGGTCATTGATTTGCTAGGTGCAAGAGGGGGGCTAGGAGGAAACTAGAGGGGAAAAAGGGGGTGAGAGAGAAAAAAAGGCACAAGTAGTTGAATTTGTCACTGGTCATGCTAAGAACTCCCATAGGGAATATTGGAAAGGCGTCCTCGTCTTTTGAAATAAACTGACATCTCATATCTTACATGCATGGCTTCACACAAAATATGATCCTTAACTTTTGGCTCATTTCTCTGCCATCACCTTCATCCATGATTATTGGACTATTGTGAAGGGTTTTTTCTTGTTATTCCATAATACTAGTTGTTAATCTTGGAAAATCAGGGCTTCCATGCCATTTGGGATCCTAGGAGTATTGTTGTTGGAGGAAGGAAGTTGGTTATAGTGGGTACATGAGCCTGAGAGGGTTGTTTCCCTTGACACGAACCTATGTTGAGTTCTTAGTCATCTTGAGTTGATGTAATGCTTGAATCTTCCTAGTAGGAGATCTAATGTTGAGATTCTTGTTGAGCAACGTGCTATTTTTTGGCTTGGACCATGTGACACGATATACTCGGTTGTGTTGAAGTGCACTGACAGTGGGTAGAATTTTTTCGTTGTTGCTTAATAGCCTAGCTTGAGGGTGGTATCTATAGTAGATACCTGAGGCTAGGAGGGAAATCACTCCTATGCAGTCATGTTCCACATGAACAGGCTCTTGAGGGATAAATATTTCCCCGATTTTATGTTCGACCATTAAATTCATATACATTTTTTTTTACTTGAAATATACATCCCAGAGAAACCCATCTAATAGTTCTCATTCCAAGGATGGTACCTAGAGTAATGATGTATTTTTGGACTCTATAAAGGTTAGAGAGGAAACACACTAGCCAAATGATAAATAACTCAGAGAATATTAAATATCAATAAGCACAATAAGAACAATAGAGAGCGCACTAGTCTGGCTTCCTTTTATTATGAGGCTAACTAGCCTTTATCTAGTATTCCAAATGGTCTAGACAAATCAATAAAATAATAAAATAACTCCTTCACTTAGCCCTAAGGTTGGAAAATGCATTTGCAGGCATGCATGTAACAACCAAGTCAAAACAAAAAGCCTAAAATAGGGAGAAAGCCCCTCAATAGTTACTTGTTGAGTTGGATCACACTAGCCAGTTTGAATGTGTCCTCCTTGGTGAGGACGCCCATGCTACTTGCACTGTGATGTGCCAATTATAAATATTTAGAGCAAAAATTACAGATATTACTCAAATCTATTCTTGAAAGAAAGAGAATTGCAAACACAATAGACAATATGAACTAGAATATTATACCTTTATTCATATGGAAGCAATGTTCACTTGACTCTTTGAGGGGGAAACCTCCAGTAGAGTAGAGCTTAGATTAAAAATGATTTCCAACACATCTTTTACAATGCTTCTACATCTTTATATAGTACTTTCTATCCCTTAAGAACATTCTAACTTTGTAGTAGGCGGAACCTTTTAGTAAGTCTTCTTACAATAATTGTGTTCACATGACTACATGGGCCTTATTTACTAATGATGGCCTCCATACATAGAAATACATAGTAATCTATCTACTTAGGGGGTTAGGGAGGTTAGGACTCTAACATGCCCTCCCCCTTAAAAGACAACCTTGTTTTGAATGCTGGAGATGTGGGAAGTGCTGCAGTATGATTGTTGGTTCTCAAGTGGCATCCTCTAGCTGTGTATCTTTCCATTGTATTAAAACTTCCTGTATAGTGCGTTGGCGGAGACGAAGATCTCATTTGTCAAGGACGACCTCTGATTGCAACCAAATGGAACCTTCTTCATCCAGTTCAGGAAGAATAGTTTGAACACAATAATTGGATCCAACCACTTTCTTTAAGCAAGAGACATGAAAGATGGGATGGATCTTAGAGTGGTTTGGAAGTTCTAATTTGTAAGCCACATGCCCAATACGCTTGAGGATCTTATATGGGGCCAATCCTTCATTGCTTCAATTTTCTTTGGGTCTACTCGTACGCCATCCTTACTAACAATATGGCCCAAATATTCTACTTCTAAGACACCAAAGGCACATTTGGATTGTTTGAGAAAGAGATGATGAGAAAGTAGTTTTAAGACCTGATCCATATGGGTAACATGGGCTTGCCAAGTTTTATTGCAGATGAGATTGTCATAAAAAAAGACAAGGACAAAATGACGTAGAAAGGGTTTAAAGATGTGATTCATGAGACTCCGGGAGGTGGATGGTGCATTTCAAAGGCCAAAGGGCATCACCAAAAACTCATAATGGCCTTCATGAGTGCGAACAATAGTTTTGGGAATATCAACCTCCTTCATAAGAATTTGGTCATGGCCTGAAAAAAGATCAAGTTTGGTAAAAAATTGAGCACCTTTAAGTTCGTCCAAAAGGTCATCAATGATTGGAATGGGAAACTTATCCTTGACAATGATTCTATTGATAGTGTGAAAATCGAGACACATGCGCCAAGTGCCTTCTTTTTTGAGTACCATGACAATAGGGGAGGAATAAGGACCGGTACTAGGGTGAATGACACCCGCAACTAACAATTCTTGAACAATCTTTTTGATTTCATTTTTTTGAGCAAATGGGTGGTGATAAGGGTGGACATTTGGTAGAAGGCTACCAGATATGAGAGGAATAGAATGATCATGTGCACCACGAGAGGGTTGGAGGCCTTGGGGGGTTTCAAAAACTGATTGGTGTTTGGATAAAACTAATTGCATGTCGGGCTAAATGGGTTGGGAAGGGGTCTCAAAGGCTTGAATGGCATGGAACTGGTTGATAATGCCAGAATGTCCCTTTTTAAGGAGTTTTTCCATGTGGTGTGAGTTGATGATCTCGGGAGAAGTGGCTGTGATTCCTTGGAAAGTATAGTGATGCCTTTCCTCCTGGAAGCTCATGTATAACTCCTTGAAATCCATGGCGATGGGGCCTAGTGTGCTTAACCATTCTACGCCCAAAACAATGTCACAACCACTCATTTCAATGGCAAACATGTGGGATTTCAAAGAATAATCACCAATTTGAAGGTGCACATTTTCACAACGACCCCCATATTTCATGGAACCTCCATTAGCAATTACGATCTAAAAGTTGTTCACTGCATGGATATAGCAATGTGTCTCTTGGGTGACCCGACAATGAATAAAGTTATGGGTGCTACCATTTTCAATTAGGATAATGAATTTATGATGCTTGATATAGCCAATTAATTTAAAGGTGTGGGGAGCTGAAATACCAATCAAGGCATGTAGGGAGATTTGGGGTTCCACATTTGGTTGATTAAAAGGGAGTAATGCCATCATCTGGCTGAGGCAAGGGTTCTTGAGGGAGAGCATCATCATCATCTTCTAAAATTTCCTCTAAAATGGCCATAAAAAGTTTTTGCTCCTTACATTTCCAAAAATATTTTTCATCACAATTGTGGTAAAGTCCTTTAAGTTGATGTTTTTCCATTTCAGCACGGGTTAATTTGTGAATCTTGAGAGGAGGAGAGGGAGAAGAGGGATTGGTGGGATGGGGATGGGGAATAAAGGATGTTTTTTTGATTTGGGTGTTGATAAGTTGTTGTGCTTCCCTGGCTCGTCGAGTGGATTCGAGCCAAGTGGTAGGGCGAGCCATTAAGACTTAGGCATGGATTTCTTCCATCAGACCACTAATAAAGCATTCTCAGAAGAAAGTATCATACATGCCTTTAGTGCGAAAAGCAAGTTGCTCAAAAGTAGAGATGTAGTCTTCAACTGTACCCAATTGTTTAAGCTTACTTAAGCGACCCAAATGATGAGTATCGAGTTCAAAATGTTCATAAAGATCTGCTACAAATTGAGTCCAAGCAATATAACCTTTGTGGGAATTCTTATGCCATTGCCACCATTGCAAGTGCTTTGGGTCTAAATACAAGACACCCACACGAAGTTTCATTAAGTCATCGATGATGCCATGTAGTGAAAAATAGTGTTCCATTTGAGTGACCCAGCCAGTGGGGTTAGAGCCATCAAATTTATTCACATCCATTTTAGTAAGGCACAGATCACGAACAAAGGGGTTAGAGAGAGGCTCCATGGTATGGGATGATTCAACTCCATCTTGGTGGAATGATAGTTCCTTGAATTGAGTTGCCTTGAATTTAGTAAAAAATTGGGACTGTTGATTGGGAACTTTTTCCAGTTTTTGGAGCTTGTCATTAATTGTAGCAAAGTTTTGATCGGTAACAACTTGAACGTGCTCGAATTTGCTTTGCAACTCATCACACAACTTTTCCAAGTTAGGAACGCGGTTTCTATAATCTTGGTTTTGGGTGGCCATTTGGATGGGGTGCATGAAAAAAAGGTTATTGGAGGGTGGGGTTAGTGATATAGGTGCGGTTTAATGGGGCTGGTGGGTCCACACAAAAAGACTTACTGGAGAGTTGTACCAATGTGATCGGGGCGACTTTCTGGCGCTATTGAGATAGTCAACTAGTGATGTTGAAATATTGAAACATATGAATAAACATGCAACAATATTAAACAAAAGAACTTTTCTAATCTAGCCTCCTATCCATATAACACCAACAAATAATCATAATAAGAAAGAGACAAGAGAAAAAAGGAGAGTACACCAGATATACATGGTAAAACCCCAAAATGGGGAAACATCCACGGGAAGGTATTGTCTTCTTTATTCTTTAGAAATCTCCAATCTTACACTTGAGAGCACCTCCACAAATGCTTTACCCTTTACAAAGAGAACACTTTTCATTGTGTCTCATGGGTCTCTCTTACCTCTATTATATGCAAAGAGATATGGATGAATTGCATCTCAGTAATACATGTGGGATAAATGTAATTTCACCTCTTTTTATAATGAAAGATAACAAGAGTGTTTTACTCCATGATGGATGTGGGATAACTCTCTTTTACATAGGTTTACAACTTACTAGACATTATTACCTTCCAAAGTAACACATTCCAACACTCCCCCTTACTGATGACTAGGGAGAAAGAACACTTATGGAGGCATTACAATAACTTCCAACACTTTCTGCAAGACTAAAGACAGACAATACCTTCCAGAATGACACTTATGGAGAAAAATACATGTGTTAAATATTTTATGGTTTGCATATTTTATTATCAGCATTTAAGTGGTAAAGATCAGAGGTGTGTTTCCAGTTTTTTGATGACTGTGGAAAGAGTAATTTGGGGAAACAAACATTTGTTAATCTAACCTTGAAACAAGAGCATTAAAATGAGCTTGAAATCAGTTCTAATGGTGGCCATAAAACAGTCCTAAACAGACCTGTTCTTAACAGCCAATACAACCTCAGAGGGCAGTCTTTAAACAATGGTAAAACAGACCTGAAAGTGACCATTAAACAGTCCAAAAATCAGACCTGCGTTGACTGCCTAAAGAGCCTCAAAATTCTTCATGGTATCAGAGCCTAAGGGCACAAGAGGGCTGGTATAAATTGCAAACAGTGGACAGAATTTTAACTCACCTTGACAACAGATTTCTTTGGTCATTTTACATCAGTGGGCAGCCATGTCAGTTGGAGGGTTGAGGGTGGAGGATAGGCTAGCAGGAGCTGGTAACTGGTCTCCCTGGAAGGCTAGGATAGTTTTGATTTTGGAGGAGGGTGAGTTATGGGATATTGTGGAGAGTCCTGTGGTTCCTCCTACAGATGCAGTGTTCTTGGTAGAGTTTAGGAAGAGAAACATCAAGACCAAGAGAACTATCCTAGATGCAGTCAAAGACCATATAATTCCTCATGTGTCTGGTAAGGACTTTGCATTTCAGATGTGGCAATCCTTGTGTAGCCTTTACCAGAGTCCAAACCAAAACTGAAAGATGGTGCTCCAGGAGAAATTGAGGGGCACTAAGATGACTAAGACTGATTCGGTCGCCTCATTCCTCATGAGGTTTTCATAGATTCGTGATGAGTTGGTAGTTGTGGGGGAGGTAGTGGATCCATCAGAGTTGGTGAGGACAGCCTTAAATGGCTTCTCCAAACCATGGGAGAGCTTTGTATGAGAAATTGTAGCTAGAGAGCATATGCCTAGTTGGGAGAGGCTATGGGATGACTTTGTACAGGAGGAGCTTAGGATTGGCTCAGGATCTACTAGTCAACAGCGTGGTGGGGATGATGATCAGGATCTTGTTTTTTCTGCAAAGGGAAAGAAGAAGACCAAGAAGGGTCCCAAGGGTGGGGCCAAGCAAAAACAGAAGGGAGGTGAGCAACATAGGGATATGAGCAAAGTTAAATGCTTTGCTTGTAACAAGATGGGGCACTATGCTGGACAATGTCCCAATAGGAAGAAGAAGAAGCAGGGTGGTACAACAACATCGACTAAGGAGGATGAGTTCGCCTCTTAGTTTGAGAGGGAGATTTCCTTGATTGTCAGTCTGTCTACAGTTGAGACACCATCTAGTGTATGGTACATAGACAGTGGAGCATCCAGTCATATGTCTGGTGTTAGAGAGCACTTTACTGATCTTACAGAGTCAGGGGTCAAATTGGAGATAGTGCTTGGGAATAACACCATAGTCAGGGCGGCTGGGCGTGGCACAATTTCCTTTCAGAGGGAGTTGAGGCCACCCATGGTGTTTAGGGACATCTTGTATGTCCCTGGGATGAAGAAGAACCTGACATCACTTTCCACCATTAAGGATAGGGTATTTGATGTATCTTTTCGAGGAGATCAGGTCCTCATTCACCTTAAGGGGTCCAACATCACATCAACCAGAGTGATTGGGACTCGTGATGGAAAACTGTACAGACTCATCTTTCATCCATTACATGCTTTGGCTAGTAGCAACAACAACAGTCATTTGTGTGAGATTTGGCATAGGAGGATGGCTCACTTGTATCATGGAGCTTTGAGGGTGTTGAGAGAGATTGTGACAGGATTGCCACAGTTTGACACTGAGCATCAGGAGGTTTGTAGGGGGTGTGCTCTTGGGAAGTACACCAAGAATGTCTTTCTGAGCAGTGACAGTAGATCATCTGGGATACTTGATTTGGTACACTTTGATGCGTGCGAACCCATGTCATCAGTTTCCTTGGGTGGATGTGAGTATTGTTTCTGCCTTTATACATACCTTGGGTAACGTGGAGGAAATCTTCAATCCACTGGGTGTGTCCTTGGGGGCAAGTCTCGAGTGAAGGTGTTGTCACCTGATCCTCAACTCCATCTAGGCCAACTCCTAGCGAAGCCAAGGGGGGTAGTCCCTAATAAAATAATCCAAGACTCAAAATAATTCTAAGCACAATTAGTATTCTAGGAGTTTAAAGACAAAAACAATATAACAATATATCAATCTACACTAGCAACATATATGATTCATTCACTAAGATTGCTTATGAAAGAGATTCAAAACATAAAAGATACTTGCATTGAAAGATAATGAAAATAGATATAAAGTACTTCAAGATAAAAGGAAATGCTTGACTTTGTAAATGCATGAAGTAAAGGCTTTAAAAGTAAATGTAGTGAGACCAGTGCTAAATATTGCAAATGTATGTAAATGCTGCTGAAATGAAGATCACAGTGTAAGTGTTCTTGTAAAATTTTATTTAGAGTTGGTTAGGTGGAGTGAATGTTGTGAGTGCAAGTCACTATGTGAGATGTGTGCAAAGTGGTACAAGAAAGTAAATCTAATCTAGATTTGGCCTCTAAGAGGCTATCCCTCAAATTGGATGTTGTTAGCGACATTTCTTGTAAAGGGGGGTAAAATGCGAAGGAATGGGATAAAACCCACTTACCCTAAGTTCGGGACGCAAAATGTGCCTGTGGTTAAGCGACAAGCAATTCTGGACGGCAGGGATCCGCGCGCCCAGATCAACGGTGCACAAGGCGATTCCGGACCCCCCCCGCCTTTCTACCTTTAAGTGGAGGGGGGGGGTTCGGAATCGAGGGCGCACCTTTTCAACGGCTACGATCAGAGCGCCCGGATCAACGGCGCACAAGGCGATTCCGGACCCCCCCCGCCTTTCTACCTTTAAGCGGAGGGGGGGGGG
>SNQJ01S0004223.1:306252-366293 GCA_010110895.2 Picea sitchensis
GTTCTGGGGCTACTTGATCCTCGATCAAGTATTTTGTTGGTGCATGACCTTCCTTGAAGAAGGACATAACCACATGAGGGATAAGTCCCATATGCAATGATGATAAAGTAATAAGTTCACCATGAAAAATGAAGGAATGAGTACTGCCACCTGGCTAACCCTCCTTTACCTTAACTTGTGTTGGTTTGGGGTTTTTATGTTATTTTTGTTTAGAGGGTTAATTAAGTTTAAATTAAAATATTTATTATACCATGTTTAAATTGTTTAATTTAAACATGGTATTTTAATTATTATTTTAACTTAATTTTACCCCTAACCTAAACTACAAATAGAACCCTCGCCTACCCTCAACACACACATCATTATCATTTTGTTTTTGGAGTGAGTGGATCCTCTCCTAGCTGTGGCCCTCTTCTGCTGGTATTTCCTTGCTACGACCCCTTTGCTGTGTGTAGAGCCTCCTTGCTGCGGCCTGTTCTATTTTTCTGTTGCAGGGTTTGTGTGGTGTGGCAGCGGCTCTCCTTGAGGGCTGACAGAGTGCGGCCTCTCTTGTTTTGGCTGTGGTAAATCTGCTGTGTAGGGTGCGGCCCCTTCTCCCATCTGCTGTGAGCTGAGTCTAGAGGGTGCGACCCTCTCTATCCTTGCTGTGTGAGGAGCCTATAGGCTACGACCTCCTTTTCTTTTGCTGTGGCTGAGTTTATAGGGTGCGGCCCTCTCCCTTCTGCTGTGTGGTGATCCTATAGACTGCGGCCTACTTTTGTCTGTTGTGGTGAGCCTGTAGGGTGCTGTCCCTCCTTATTTTTGCTGAGGTAAATCTATAGGTTTCAGCCTCCTCTTTTGCTGTAATGAGGGTTTACCCACAGTCCTTCTGTGTAGTGCCTTGTATGTTTTAAGCCTCCTTTTTGAGGGTTTGTCTTGTGAAGACCTTGGTTTTATTTCTTTGGTGGCAAGAAAGATCCTTCACCTATTGGCAAGAGATCCAACCTATAAGGTGGATCTATGAACTGAACCTTGTCTGAGCATAATATAAATGGTTCTACATCTCTTGTGGTTGTTGTGACTTCTTCAGAGGTAAGGTTTCTGTACCAGGTAAGCTGTCTACTCATCATCTTCAGATCTGGATCTTGTTTTAACTTCAGTACTGTTTGATCCATTTAGTTTTGTGCATCAGCTATTAGATTTGAGTTATATATTGAGTTTGTTTTGTCAACAAAGTTGATTTACTGTTTATGATCAGATTGGTCTTAGATCTACAGATCCGTGTAATGTTTTGAGTTCAGTCTTATAGATCTAATTCATTGTCTTACTTTTATCTATATCTGTTCACTATTCTAGTAGTAGAGTTCTTGTCTTAACTCCTGAACTTTAGATCTGAGTTTCATTACTGATTATCATCTCTAGTTACTATTCTGAACTACTGTCTCACTTTAGATCTCCTAGATCTGTACACTAGTTAAGTGTCTGAGTTGTTATTTCTGAACTCTAGATCTAGAAATTGAAAAGATACTACTGTTTTTGCTTTACTGCCCTAATTCTAACAGTGAGCCCCAAAAGTTGATGAGAGAGAGCAAATCACCAGAGAGGTTTGGTTCCTACTTGGCCATGATGACTAGCATCACAGATTCCGAGCCCACTACTTTTGAGTAGGAAACAGACCAACAGGTCTGAAGAGATGCCATGCAGGAGGAGTGTGATTCCATTATGCATAATGATGTGTGGGAGGTGGTGCCTAGACCAGAGGGGAAGTCAGTGGTGACTTCCAGGTGGTTGTAGAAGATTAAGTATGCTGCAGATGGCAGCATTGAGAAATGCAAGGCTCGATTTGTGGCGAGAGGATTCTCTTAGGTTGCGGGGATTGACTATGATGAGACATTTGCACCAGTTGCGAGATATACTTCCATCAGAAGTATCATGGCCATTGCAGCAGAGATGGGTTGAAAGATCCATCAGATGGATGTGAAGACATCATTTCTGAATGGTCTTATAGAGGAGGAGGTATACATTGAGCAACTATAGGAGTTCAAGGTGTTTGGGAGAGAGTCCCACGTGTGCCTCTTGAAAAAGGCACTATATGGTTTGAACCAAGTTCCATGAGCTTGGTATTCCAGGATTGACTCTTACTTGTTGCAGATGGGCTTTGAGAAGAGTGAGGCTGATCCGAATCGCTATTACATTGTTTGTGGAGAGGATACTCTCATTCTTATCCTCTATGTTGATGACTTGTTTATCACTGGAGGGGAGGAGCTCATAGCTGATTGCAAGAGTGGTCTTGCTTCATAATTTGAGATGAAGGACATAGGAATGATGCATTATTTCTCGGGGATGGAAGTTTGGTAGGAGGATGGGCACGTCTTTTTGGGACAGGGGAAGTATGCAACGGATATTCTGAGCAGATTTCAGATGGAGGATTGCAGACCCATGTCGACACTTATGGTCACCAACTGGAGGAAGCTTAGTGCTTATGAGTCCAAGTTGGTGGATGCCATGAGATATCGTTAGTTGGTTGGTTCATTGATGTATCTGGTCAACACTAGACCAAATAGTTGTTTTGTTGTGAACACTCTGAGTCAGTATATGGTGGAGCCTAAGAGAGTGCATTGGATAGCAACAAAACATGTTTTGAGGTACATAGCAGGGTCAGTGGAGTATGGTTTGGATTGCGTCAGTGGTGATGGGGTCAGGTTGATTGGCTATACAGACTCAGACTGGGAAGGATGTGCAGTTGACAGGAAGAGCACTTTAGGGTGTTGTTTTGGGTTGGGATCAATAGTTGTTTTCTGGTTCATTCGGAAATAGAAGTCAGTGGCACTGAATTTTGCTGAGGCAGAGTATATGGCATCTAGTTAGGCCAACTGCGAGGCTATTTGGCTTCGCAAGTTATTGGTTGGTCTATTTGGTCATGAGTTGAGGCCTACAATGATTTACTATGATAATCAGAGTTGTATTAAACTCTCTGAGAATCCAATCTTTCATGATAGGTCAAAGCACATAGAGATAAGATACCACTTCATCCATGATTGGGTTCAAAGAGGAGCAATTCACCTTGAGTACATATCTACTAATGAGCAGATTGCTGACATTCTCACGAAGTCTTTACCAAGGGGCAAGCATGTCTACTTCAGAGACAAGATGGGAGTGGTGAAGAACACTTTCCTCAGTAAGAGGGAGTGTTAAATTTTGGTATCTTGAAAAGTGTTCCCCTAGTGTTACTGATGTGCCTAACACTAAAGGGGGAAAAGTACCCCTCTCTTACTAAACTTTATGTTATAAAGTCAAAGTGACTTTATGAACTCATTAATGATAAAGTGACATAGGGAACTTAAGTAAAGGGGGAGATTTAATCTCCACCCTTGATCTTAGGATGCTAAGATCTAATCTTGGCCTTTGATCCCTAGGTCAAGCTAATGAGGAGGTTAAAGGAAAAGTGAAGGAGGAAGAAGGGCATATTGTTCATCTTGAGAGGAGGTGAAGAGAAGAGGAGAAGAGTTTTGGAGGAGAAGAAGAAGGAGGGTGCACTTGTTGAGGCAGGGCACGTTTGAAGAAGGTCACACTTGGGCTGAGTGCACTATCTGAGGAAGAAGGGCACGGTTTCTAAGACAAGAACAGTAGACATGGATTCCAAGGGATGGGCACAATTGCTGTTGAAGAAGGGTGCAATTTTCAAGGACCTGCTGGCACAAATTCCAAGGAGATTGGGCTGCTAACTTGAGATGAGTTGGCTTGTAATCTCTGCTGTAATTTTTCCCTTATAAACTCCATAATAAATTCGTCTTTACTGATTTTCCCCTTGGGGGTTTTTCCAGGGTCAAGTTGACCAAAAATACATGTGTTAAATATTGTGGTTTGCATATTTTATTATCAGCATTTAAGTGGTAAAGATCAGAGGTGTGTTTCTAGTTTTTTAATGACTGTGGAAAGAGTAATTTGGGACAGAAAACATTTGTTAATCTAGCCTTGAAACAGGAGCATTAAAATGAGCTTGAAATCAGTTCTAATGGTGGCCATAAAACAGTCCTAAACAGACCTGTTCTTAACAGCCAATAGAACCTCAGAAGGCAGCCTTTAAACAGTGGTAAAATAGACCTGAAAGTGACCATTAAGCAGTCCAAAAATCAAACCTGTGTTGACTGCCTAAAGAGCCTCGAAATTCCTCAGAAAGAACCAGCACTGAAATTTGCACGAAATTTGAGGATACGACAAATTGTGGAAGGAAAAATTCGTTGTTTTTGGAGTCATTGTTGGTAAAATTAAGATTTCTTTCTCGTTATTTATCTATTTTCAATGATTTTAGTTGCATTGGAAACTAGATTTAGAGGAGCACCAAAGGGTATTCATAGTTTTTCAAGATTCATCACAGATTTTGAGTTATCAATCCTGCAAGAACTGTTTTCCTTGTTAAATGGAGATATGCGGTCAGTAAATTGCAGATTACGGCCATCATACACAACCAAATTGAGCAAATAATATGGCACTGGAAAGACTTTTTTGAGACCTATCAAAGCCCTCTAAATTTTTTGAGGAGAATATAGAAAAGAATGAGAAAAAAACAGTCTAAACAAGTCACTGAAAATTAAAAAATGGATGCAGCAAGTTACAAACACGTATTTCTTTTTGTACAAACAACTTTTTTTGAATCTAAAACTTGGAAAGAGGATGCTCATGGTATTATTCAAATGGGTTTCTTTTGTTTTTTGAATTCAAGTCTTGAATAATGAGATCTTATCAGTAAAAGTTTGATGTTTTGCCAAAGCCATAGAAAAAAGTTTCATAGAGGGTTTACAAGCCATATGAACGATTTTAGATTAGTTGGAAGCATGTTGGAGGATAGCCTATTGAGTTATCATATAGGTTTTCTCGGTTTTTCTACTCTTGGCTGAATTTGTGTGTGAATGATCAAAATAGGAAAGAAGAAGTGACGATGAGAGCTACAAGTTGAAAGCTCATGTCAGTTTTTTGGAAATAAATTTTATTTTTTTAATATTTGAAATATTAAATTTTAAATGGCGATATTTGATATGTAAAGGTATATGTCTCAAAACTTAATAGCACTGAAAGATTTGGTAAAAAGTGCTTGTCTAGGGTTTTATAATCTTGTGAGTCAAGAAAACTATATTATTTGAAATCATTTACCTCAGTTGGCTAAGTTTTGATAATTGGAATAAGATAGTTATGGGTTCAAAAATCTTAATGGAGATATAAGGTATTTCACAGAGAATAAAGAGGAGCAAAGGAGGAGCTATTGATCAACAACACACGTTCATGACGAACTTAAGGGTGCAATAATTGGGGTATATGGTCTTTGAATACTTTTCTTTTGTGCATCCTATTATCCCAGATTGAAATGTTTTTTGTTTCTAAGCTCTTTAAAATGACCATAGTAGATAGAAAGAAACAAATTCATTAGAGGGCTTTGAAGAGTTGATGTGATGAGATAACCACAACAATTGGATTGAACTAACGACATTACATGAGTTTGGTCCTTAACTTTTATGAGTTTCTGAAATTTTTGGAAGATAATTACGAGTTCGTGAAATTTGTAATGGGAAGAATGCTAGAGGCTTAAAGAGGCTTAGCCAAGATATTTGTGAAGGATATTGAAATTCATTTTTTTTTGGGTAAAAAGTCTTAGATTTTGTAGAAGGATGAGTTAATTGCACTCTTTGGAATCTTTTGAGATTGTTTCTCTTGTTTATGAAATCGTAAAGGAGTTCTCTATGATGGTTGTGTTATTCCCATTTTGTGGGATAACTAAGGAGATCATGTCTCGAGGCCCTCAGGTTGCAGATATGGAGTGCCGAGAGACTACATGACCAACAATATCCACTTGCACATGCGGAATCCCGCTCTATCACCGCATTTTGATCCATTGTCAGCGCATCCACCACACCAACTAGCTTTGGAAGGTAGATGGGTCTTGCTCCATGCGGTACAAGTCAGGTATTGTGGCAGGTAATCACCCTAATATTTAAGGCATTTAAGCATGTTGTGTTTGAGCTACTTTTGATTATAAAATGCCTGCTTGGACATTATGCTTTTGACCCTGTTTCGCCTAGGTGGGTGTCATAGATTTCCTAGTAAGTGGCCAACCTTTGGGGAAGGTTTGCAACTGGGGGTCCCTTGAGGGATTATCGTACCATTCCCGATCATACATACCATTTTCTGCTCATTACTTTCCCATCATACTGCCCTCTTCTAGGCCTTTTGACTTTAGTGACCCAAGAAGGGCATGTACCTCATTTCATGGTAAGAAGGGGCTAAAGGCCCAGAGGGATTGTTGTTGGCTAAAAAGATAAAAGTCTAGATATTAACCTTCTAGATGCTTCGCCCAGGGATCCTCGAGAAAGCAATGAAACGCTTCTCTGTAAGAAAAGGGAGACCTACAAAATTGAATGATAATGAATGCTTAGGGGGTTAGTTGGAGGATGGGAGGTCTCATCACGAGCCAACCTATCATGATCATGGGTATTTAGCGGTATGACATTACCATCAGTTGGTCAACAAGCCAGGGTAGTGGCTCTCAGTTACACAACTGAGAGAAAGGGGGTCTCATCATGAGCCAGCCTTCTCATTTCTGCGAGGTATTTGTGAATGACATTGTCATTATCTGGACACCACGCCAGGACAATGGCCTTCAACTCGTTCCTTAAAACATGAAAGAAATAATGAATGGCAAGAAGATGGGCTTGGAAAAAGTGCATCGCAAACGAAGGTGCCACACACCCTCCACAAAAGCACCCATAAATGAGATAATACGAGCCCTTTGTATGTCATGAAACTCATCGACCTATGAAGTCTAAACCCCTTCCACCTCATCATCCACTACATAACCTTGAAAGGCCATTCTTGGGAGTATCCCCTACTTGAAGGTTTTGGTCTACCCAATAGGACCTTTATGACACCCCTCCCATACTTAAGCTTGGTCAATTGTATAGGGTTTTTGAGCATTTGTTTAATTTGATGAGGTAGTTTTGATGCACATGTTTAGGTGCCTTGCTTATTAGATGTGGTTTACACTTGTCATGATATATTTGACTTGATATCTTTGGAGGGAGAACCCTTTTGTTTTGCAGGACCTTGCTTGGTGGCTAGTTTTGGGAGAACAAGCCTAGCTTGGGCTTCCATAGGGCAAGGAGCCCACAGGTTGGATGTTGTAGGCCCGCAAACCGGATCATAGAGACATGCCTTTGGAGGCTTACATGGCATCATGGAGGATCTTATCCAACCCCTAGTACCCAAGCGACTTGCCTAGGAGAGGCAAAACATCATCTTTTGAGGGTTGACGTCATGCTTGAGGGGGTTTGATGGTGATGGAGTCATTGCACATTGACACTTGGCATGGATTGATCCTAGCACTTGGTGAGGAGGCTTAAGGAGCTCCAACAACCTCCATTCTCTTCTCCAACGACTTGCTCAAAGTGCCAAAACGTCCCCTAAAGGGGTGATGTCATCTTCTTTCTAGGGTTTCTAATGTGTTAAAGTGAATTTTAAATGAATTATTTGGTTAAAGGGGTAAGATAAGGGTTGTTGACCCCTTATTTTATGTTTTACCCTTTTGAATGTGGACAAACTATGTGTTAAACGTTTTGTATAAATAGAGATCATGTGAATCTCATTTCATAACATAGCTCTCCCTTGTGGAGAAGGATACTTGGCTGAAATTTGCGCTCTATTTGGGCATTTCTCATTGTCTCTTGGTTTCTACTCTCTTGTAATGGTTTTACTTTGGCTATTGGATGGATGGATGATGCACTATCTCTAGTGGAGGACTATTTCTTGCTTTATGGTGGATTTGCTTGGTTAAAAAGAGGTTTATCTTGTTAATGCTTGGACTAGGTAAGGAAGGTTAAAAAAAAGAGGTTTATCTTGTTAATGCTTGACCAGGTAAGAACTTTGTTGCTATTGCTTCTTTCTTGGTTTCAAAGTTAATTTGCTTTATCTTTTGTAGAGTATAAGCATACAACCCCACTAAATCCATTGTAATTGTCTTGAAATAATTTTTTGCAAAGGAATACTTAGAGGTGTTGGTTTTACACTTGGGGTAAAAGGGTTTACACCCTCCTAGGGTTTTTCCTAGCTAGCTTAGCTTGCCTTGGGGAGTAAAAAGGCTTACACCCCCAAGGAAGTAGCTCACCTAGCTCTTTAATTTTGAGACTCCACAACCCAATAGTTAAAGGCACTAATATTCTTTGCATTGGAGAAATAAAATCATTGCATTGGTATACATGAAAACATGAGATTTTGAGATTGTCTAAATTGGAATCTATTCTCTGTGCTCTAAGCTTGCTAAGGCCACAAGGGCGTTTTGATTGGCCAAGGATATCTTATTGTTGTTATAAACTTTATGCTATAGCCATTAGGGCTGCAACAAACTCATTTAACTTCTTTCTCTTACTCATTATTCATCCGTCAAAAATTGCTAAGAAGTTGCCATAATAATCTACTAATCATTGTGCATCTTTTGGGTGGTTTACTTGTGATTTTTGGTGGTTGAATCTTTCTGCTATACCAATTGTTTGCTACAGCCATAAGGCTGCTACAATAATTCTTTGAAAACACTATCTAACAGCCCTCTTTTACCGTCAAAGATTGTGCTTGAATATTGGAAAGTTATCTATTGGTTTAGTGCTTCATTGTCCAATAATTATTTGACAATTTTGATGGTTAATTCTGCAGTAACTAGCTATTTCTCTTGCTGATATATATTTCTGTTTACTGCTGCAATTAGGGACAGCAAGCTTAACTTGCTGGTCCACCTAACATATACTGCGTACATCTGGTTTTTCTTGTGTCTCGGGCAAGTACAAACACCCTTAGTAGGTACCCAAGGGATTGACAACCTTAAAACTCTCCCAAGACTCATTCTCAAGCCTTCTTCCATCTAGTAACTTGACGTATAGGGGATTCCATTCATACATCTCACTTTCCATCTCATTCCTCCTAAGGTCACCGGGATTCCCCCTTGAGGTGATTCTATCATCTCTAAAGTGATGGGAATAGACAGTGGGTAGGTGTTCTCAAAGTTGTCGCCATTTTGGTGGTTGGGTTGGGCTTTGCCCAACCTACAACTTGTGCGATAACAGGTTGGACAAAGGCATTTGAGGCATTGTAATTTTAAGTCTAAATTGCAAAATTTGTCAAAGGGTGATAAGGTATATGATTTTGTATAAAGGAGTTATAAGGTTTACACTTTGTAAAGAAGTTATAAGTTAGATTAATCATTATATTGAATATTTTTGTGAAATGGTGCTATAAGGGGTTTATCTAATTTTACCAATACTTTAAAGGGGTTATGAGGTGTTTTTTTGGGTGTTATAAAGGGTTCAAGCATATGAGAGATTCCATGATATTTAATAAAACTAGATCTTTTTGGCCTTGTGTGCTAGACCTGCCTGAAATTGAATAAGGGGTTTCTAAAATCTTTGTGTAATGTGTGACATGGTTCTATTGGTGCCTCTTAGTTCATGTTGGTGCATTTTTTTCTTCTTCTATTATTTTGACAAACACATTTAGATGACCACACGCAAAGAAGGAAACTAATTTCAAGAAGGCAAAAAAAGGAATAAAGCACTCTCATATAAAGAAGGCAAGCAAATGATCTTAAGAATGAAAGAAACCATTTGCACTTGGAGACAAATTGATACAAACCTTTGAAGTATTTTGCATAATATGGACAGTCACCTGCAATAGCTCTTTTTAAAATCTACAAAGTTTTGGAATGTCTTTTGCCTTAATTCTTTCATTGCAATTCTAAAGTTTGAGTGCCATTGTATCTTTAGGAGTCTTACTTCAGGGTGGAGTTGCAAGAAACCCTTTTGAAGTATTGAATGTCCAACAATTTTGCATTGTTAGAAAGTGTAGCTCGGGCAGGTATTTTCACATTGGGGGTGTCTAGCAATGTGAAAGGGTCCATCATATGTCTAGACTATCTAGTAGTGGTGGAAGATGACTTAAGTCAATGTGAGATTAAGTCACAGTCGTTGATATTGACTTTAGTTATCTCAATGATTGATTAAGTCTCCATCGTCAGATCTAGATCTTGAAGAGAAAATCCAAGGGCCAGGATTAAATGAGAGAAAGGCTAGGGTTTATAAAAGACCAAGAGAGCCTCATTTCTCAATATCACAAGTGATTCTCACCATTTGAGCTAGAGATAGGGAGATCTAAGTGTGATCTAGAAGCAAGCTAAGTTGTGCTTGCCAGAGAGGATTGAGTTAGGACCCTAGAAGTGATGGTACACAAAGAGTGAGTGAGCACTCAAGTGTGTCGGGGCAGGGGCCGAGGAAAGGGGGCAAAGGGGTAGCTAGGGAGATAGCAACCATGTGGGCTAGGCTATCAACAACAGTTGTATTTCCTCAGAAGGGCCATTATCCCAGGACGAGAGCCCTAATTTTATAGCAATAAAATCATCACAGAACTGGTTTTCCCGCAAAGGGTTTTTCTAGGGGTGTTTACCCATATCTCATGTGCAAATGTGTTTAGTTTATGTTTTATGCTTCCACTGTTTTTTTTTGTTGAGTAATTTAGCTGTGTTGTTAATTGATAATGCGTTTTTTATTTGAGTTAACAGTTGGGTGCTAGGTTATAGATTTCAACATTGTATCAGAGCCTCGTCTCTGATAGAAGCCAGATTTGTCGGAATCGTGAATTTGTAGCAAGAAATGTTTTAGCTGTAGGGGTAAGACAGACAAAAAAAAAGAAGGAAAGAAATCATACGTATGACTGTCACCGTACGGACATACGTCTATAGAGGTCGATTGAGCAGATCAGGCTGTTTATTGAGAAATATCTAGCACAACTGTGAAGATCGTGGTCTAAGAGAGATCGTGGTCGCTGCTGTGATGACTGCACGTAGAGTAGTGATCGCCAAGGAGCCAAGACGATAGGAGGGGATGCCGATTGAGATTCAAGAAGTTGTGGCAGAGTAAAATTTGCAGTGGGACGAGCTAAGGAAAGAGGTTCGGTGTGAGAGATGCACGCATGAGTGGTTGAGTAAAGAGCCGTCGGCTTGAAGGCTGTGTTTGCAGGGATTGTGGGTGCTCGTGGAGAGCCGCACGAGAGAGCTCGCGGGTTGTGGAGGATTTGCGTGCAGCAGAGGCGACGATGGAGGCTGTGCGAGTAGGCTACAACAGGAGTCGCCGAAAATTGTAGCAGCCGTGAGAAGAGAGAGCCGATAGGTAAATTCGTTGGCTGGCGACTTGGACAAGACGTGGGTTGAGCGGGTGAAGTTTTGCAATGTGCGGTAGAGAAGACCCGTGGATTTGGGCACGAAATTGCAGCCACCATTTTAGAGCCGCCAGGAGGACGTGCAAAGGATGCAGCCGCCATAGAAGAAGGTATAGTGGTCGCGCATGGAGGTTGGCAGGTGTAGCATCAGAGCTGGACACTGGAGGATCATGAGAGGTAAAACCGCGACTGCTTGAAGAGTCTGTGGGCCGTGGAACTCAGCCGTAGAGTAGTGGACTCGAGCTGCTATAGCAGGTCGCAAGTGCTGTGAGGACTAGCAGCACGAGAGGCAGCAGTAGGTGACGGCTAGGAAGCCACTAAGCCATCATAGTAGCTGGAGCGGCTGCTGTAGAGAGAAATCACGAGTTGTGGAGCTGGTGCGTAGGGGACGGTGGTTGAGGAGAGTCGCCAAACAAAGATAGCCGCCACCAGTGGACAGGGCAACCGTCAGAGGAGAAGGTTGTGACTAAGGAGAGGATAAGGCACGTTGGTGTGAGGTCGAGCACGGGCTGTGCAACCCGCCATCGAGTATTGCTGAGTGTGTAGGAGGCACAAGACAACATATCCGCGACAGTGTTGGCAACAGAAGGGTCCGTGGCTGGATCGAGTGGAGATCCCCGTTGTTAGAAAAGTTTGCGAGGAGCAGCCAGAGGATAGCGATCGGTTGTGGAGATTCGGCTAGCAGCTGGGTGAGGTAAGCTAGCTGTCGGCCAACAACTGGGTGAGGTAAGCTACTTGCTGACCAATATTGAAGTTGGCCAGCTGGGCCACGAGACTGCCAACACCCGTAGAAGGGCCGCAGAGACAACATAGGTCCGGGTAGAACCGCAGGTCGCTGGGTGGGCATGCCAGGTAGCCCCTAGGCTAGCCCACAGAGGTTCGAGAAACCCTAGAATTGTTCGGGAAGGTAGCCTGGGCAGTGGGTAGACTGCCCTTAATTTTTTTCGAGCAGTAAGTGGCTCCTCAGGTAGAGGAGGAGGACCATGATGAGGGTGAGGAGGAGCAACAGTTGGCTTCTACAACACGTCAGTTCTCCAAGATGTTAAGGCAGGAGTACACTCTCTTCCTTGAGTCAGAGGGAAGACCCAGAGCAGGGTGGTACATAGACAATGGTGCCACTTGTCACATGATTGGAGAGGAGGATGCGTTCTAGAAGTTCTCATCCCAGGATAAGGGCTTCGTGAGGTGTGGGCTTCACACCAGCGTGGCAATAGTCAGGGGAGAAGGAACATTGACCCTCCAGATAGAGTCAGGCGGGACTCTAAGGGTGACTGGGGTACTCTTTGTACCAAGGATGAGAGTTAGTGTGCTCTAAGCTGCAACCTTGGAGGATCAGGGCTATGGAGTTGAGTTTTATGGTTGTGGAGTCCATATTTTCTCTACACGGGGAGAAGCTTGAGGGGTACCTGTTATGATCGACCACAATGAGGGTCAACTATACAGGATATGGGGGCAACCCATCTACAGCTCTAGGAGGAGCAGAGGATCAGTTGGATTATTCTTGAGAGAGCAGGAGGATCTCCTTAGCAGACCCACATGGTGGGAGTGGTCCCAGCTGGATGAGTGGGGATACTCAGATGGCTTCAGTGCAACTGGTAGAGGTAGCTACAATACAAAGGAGGCCGAGTATACAGATCTAGAGGGAGCTTGTCTCTTAGATTCAGAGGGAGAGACTGACAAAGATGTAGATCATGGAGGAGGTAGCTCCAGTACTAGTACCTCCCTCGCTAAGAGGGAGTGTTAGAAAGTGTAGCTCGAGCAGGTACTTTCACATTGGGGGTGTCTAGCAATGTCAAAGGGTCCATCATATGTCTAGAATATTTAGTAGTGGTGGGAGATGACTTAAGTCGATGTGAGATTAAGTCATAGCTGTTGATCTTGACTTAAGTTATCTCAATGATTGATTAAGTCCCCACCGTCAGATCTAGATCTTGAGGAGAAGATCTAAGGGCCAAGATTAAATGAGAGAAAGGCTAGGGTTTATAAAGACAAAGAGAACCTCATTTCTCAATATCCCAAGTGATTCTCACCATCTGAGCTAGAGACAGGGAGATCTAAGTGTGATCTAGCAGCAAGCTAAGTTGTGCTTTCCAGAGAGGGTTGAGTTAGGACCCTAGAAGTGATGGTACACAAAGAGTGAGTAAGCACTCAGGTGTGTTGGGGCAGGGGCCGAGGAAAGGGTGCAAAGGGGCAGCTAGGGAGATAGCAGCCAGGTGGGCTAGGCTATCAGCTGCAGTTTTATTTCCTTAGAAGGGCCAATATCCCAGGACGAGAGCCCTGATTTTATAGCAATAAAATCATCATAGAACTGGTTTTCCCGAAAGGGTTTTTCTAGGGGTGTTTACCCGAATCTCATGTGCAAATGTGTTTGGTTTCTGTTTTATGCTTCTGCTGTTTTTTTTGGTTGAGTAATTTATCTGTGTTGTTAATTGATAAAGCATTTTTTATTTGAGTTAACAGTCGGGTGCTAGGTTACAGATCTCAACATGCATGTTTGTCGCACTTTGGAAATGTATTTGAAATCATTTGATCTGGCTCGAAATTGAATAGGAAGATAAGTGCATGTGATGAATAAGGTCTTTGTATGATGTTCCCGATTGGTCACTGTTTGGCATTGCAAACTTAGAGGTTCTAGTTGTGAAAATTGGCATTTTCTTTTGTTGTGGCACATTTTTTTTGGCATTGAGACAATCTTATTAGGATGGTAGGAATCAAATACTTGTTCAGTGTTCTACAAAATTTAATCAACACTACACAAGGAACAACTATTCAAATTGACAAACATTCACTCAATGATGTGACCACTTGTCTGCAAGTTATGCATAAAAGGGTTGATATTCTCAAACCTCATAACAGGTTGTTAAATGATGAATTATGACTTCTTCGACATCAACATTTAAAACCCATACTTCTTCAACATAATCTATTATTTGGATTAACTATTGTTGAAAGTGACCAAAAGGGCATCGAGCATCATATAACTATGAATTAGATAGTGAAATTTGATGAAGACACTAAGGAGACATATGATGAATTTGATGAGGTCACCAAGGAGACAAAAAAATTGGAAGATGAGGACAAGTTTGAGAATAGAGATAAAGTTATCAGACCTTTGGAGGAGTTGCGGTTTAAACTTTAAAAGGAACAAATTTGGATTATGATATGAAAACTATGAGTCCTGTTATTGCACAATCTGTACTTGCCCAAAGCCCAAGGCAAGTGAGTGCAAGATTGGTGTAACAAGGGATGACCTATCACTGTCACCTTAATAGGAAACCCCTTTCTGTTTAGGAGTATATCAAGATTACCCTAGGGGAGACGTCCCCGATGACCTAAAGGACTGATAACTAAGGCAAGGATGCAAGAAAATCCCCCTCTCACTGGTCACTCAGTTCAAAAGGTTCTTATGGCCTTTAAGGGATGAAGCAAATGGTGAAATGGAGCGTACCTGCCCAAAACAAGACAACAAGAAAATATAGCAGCTTGCAAGTGAAAAAATATGATGTTAGTGCTTCTTAAGACCATGAACCTTCAAAAAATGTGCTGGCTGATGTAAAGTTGCAGCAATGTAACAGTTTATAACAACAATGAGTATTTTATAACAGCCACAAGAATTAGGCCTTCAAATTGCTTGAAAAAGACAAGAAAAAGTAACGTTGACTAGGAAAATTGATAATAAATTGTCACAAGCAAATTTGGCAATGTTTAGCTAGCATTTAATATCACTTTTGCAGAGAATTTGCTGCAGTTAGATGGCTGTGGCAATCTTTTGTAACAACAGCAAATTCTAGTGCTCAAAATTGCAAGAAAACACCATGCAAACTCAACATTTATCTAGTAGATTGATTAGTAATTGTCACAAGTGATTTTCGGATGAGGTAAGTGTGAGTTATGTAGGTGAATGCGACAATTTAGCTTGAATTAGTATGGCTGTAGCAATGATTTGCAACAACAAGAAGTTAGCTAAGGAGTTAGTCTAGTTTAGGGTTGGCAAATGTTAGTAAAATCTTCAAGGAAAAAGGTTTTTTGTGTTTGTTTGATCAATCATTCACTATAATGGATAGACTAGTGCCTTTTAGGGTTTATGGAGTCAACAATAGCAGCGACAAAACTTGGAGCAAAGTAGCAATGATAATACTTTGTCAAAGGAGAAGGGATGGATGGAAGAGGTGTTGGCAACCCATGGCCTCAAGCATCCAAATCCTAGAAAGAAATTTGCTAGAGAGTAAGGGATCTTAGGCCCTAGCGAATCTTCCTTCCTTGGACTATTAAGATAGTGTATTTAGAGCAACAATGACTAGATAATGGTTTCTAAAGTGCTAGTATTTAGGGCTCTAGAAGTTTATCTAAGTCAAAATCACCTTAGCAAAGTCTAGCAAATGAAGAGCAAAGAAGTAGCAATTTAAGTTCTTTACTCCTCGGGTTTGTCAAGCAAGCAATTTCATAATATTTAACATGAATAAGAAAATATACCATAACCATTCAAATGAAATGAAGAATTGCAGATTTACTTACTTCACCAAGAATAATCAAGCAATAAAACCCTAGATTGCCAAGTAGCTTCACCAAAAATGATCCAAGTTGCAAATTTTAGCCTCCAAGACAAGCACACCTCCTTATTTCCGCCAATAACTCCCAAAGAGGGTGCAAATTTCAGACCACACTTAGTGTGTGATGATGAAAAACGAGAGTACTTTTGTCTATTTATATAGTATCAATGACCTTTAATTAAAATTAGGTCATAAAAAGGCCGACCTGGCCAAATTACATCAAAAATCCACTTTTTACATAAATGAAAGTAATTAAACCCTAAAATCAGCTCCAAGGGTGACGTTGAGCTCCTAGGGTGGAACGTTGGGTCCCATATGCAGAAGGTTTGGTCTCCAAAGGCCTTGGATGATGCCACACGTGCCAACCAACACACGCCTGCCCTCATAAATGCAAACCCTAGCTCTGGATGATGTCCAGGGTCATACTGATGACATCATGGGCTCTCAAGGGTCAACGTCCAGGTGGAAGAGCAAGATCCCCTTGGGTCTAGGTCTGCTAGAGTGTCTCTGAGGGTAACGTTCTTCTTTCTTCCTGGTGCAATTCTCTGATGTCTCCCAGCCCCTGGTTGGGGTCACAACATCCATCTGTGGGCTTTCATCCCCATGGAGGTCTGAGCTAATCATTCCCCCACATGTACCTGTCCACTGGGCAAAGTCTTGCAGCAACAACAAGTACGCCCTCCAGGGGTTCATAAGTCACAGGGATCATAGCAATGTCAATCACATCTAATAATCAAATTAGATCTGCATCAAACCCCCCTTTACCCAGACAAATGCTCAAATACGTTATGCAGTTTAACAAGTCAGGTTTGGAGAAGGTATTAGGGTGTCCTATTAGGCTAATCCTCCTTAAGTTTGGGATGTTTCCCAGGTGAGAACCAATCTAGATCATGTAAGTGTGTGTGAGGTGGCACGGGGTAAGTGTTTGGGCATGGGGTGCAGTGATAACAAGGAAATGTAGATCTTACCTGTGTGTGTCTTTGTAGAGGGCGAGCTGCACCTTGTCATAGATGCCATTCTTTCTTAGCCCATTAAATGCCTTTTATTCTTTTTCTTTCATGCTTCAAGGGGAGAGCTGAGGGACACTGCCCTGGCTTGGTGACCAGAAGTGATAGCGTTACCCACAAGCATTTCACGGAGATGAGAAGGCTGGCTCGTGATGAGACCCTCTTTCTCTTGGCTATGCCACCAAGAGCCACTACCCTGGTGTGGTGACCAGATAGATGGTAGTGTCATATTGCTACATGCCCATGGTCATAATAGGCCGGCTCATGATGAGACCTCCCATCCACCAACTAATACCTTGAGTGTTTATTTATCTTACGGGTTCCCTTTTCTTACTGAGAAGCTTTTTACTACTTTCTCGGGAGTCCCTGGGCGAAGCATCTCAAATGTTTCATTTTGGCTTTTAACTCTTGCCAACTACTTTTACCCTCTGGGCCTTTAGCCCCTTCTTCCCACAAGGCAATGTACAACCCTTCCCAGTGTGGCAAATCCCAATGCCCAAACAAAGGTAGGGGAAAACGAGAGGAATAAAGATGGAAAGTGGTAAGTATGGAGGGAATCGACGATGACCTTTCATAGACCCACCCAGTGGCAACCCATCCTAAAGAGAGACTAACTTACTAGGGCATCATGTCACCCCCCACGTATGAACAAGTTAAAGAGCATAATTTCCAAGCAAACGTTATGAAATGAAGGAGAATTTAGTGCAACATATTCAAGTGCTTCAATAATCAGAGTGACACATATTATGATACCCGGACTCATTACCTCATGGAGCAAGACTTACTGCTACTTCAGGACCAGGCTGGTGGGATGGATACTGGTGCTGCTAGTAGATGGGTTGCATTGAAGAAAAGAGGGGCCCTCCGGGGCCATGCTTAAGTCATCCGTCCCTCGACACTCCATGTCTAGGACCTGTGGGCCTCGAGACATGATCTCCTTAGTTATCCCTAGGATAGGGGATAACAAGTCCGACTTCTTTCATATTCCTAATTGCTTGGAGGATGAAGACAAATTTGAGAATAGAGATAAAGTTATCAGACCTTTGGAGAAGCTGCGGTTTAAAAGGAACAAATTTGGATTATGATATGAAAAGTATGAGTTCGACTTCTTTCATATTCCTAATTGCTCCAGACCAATTACATTTGTGAGTGCATGGTTTCTGTATGATGATTTGCAGTGGCATACAATGGATGATGCTAAGAAGGAACTTGATGACGATGATGTGGAACAAGGTGATGATGATGCAGCTGATGATACCAATGATAAGTTGGATGAAGTACTTGAACTTGAGGATCATGATGAGGAATAGAAGGATAAGGATGATGATGATGTAGCTAATGATGATGCCGATGATGATGTACTTGATGTTACTAAGGTGGATGAAGTACCTGAATAATGCGAACACTGTCATTGAGTTGGCCATATTGCAATGCATTGTTTTGATCTTACTCCATGTTGTTTACGTGGAAAGACAAATCACCTTTTAGAAAGGTGTCAGAAGCAAACGAAGATCTAGAGGAAATTGGTAAAATTTGGATGGTTAGGTATTTGGTGTTGGAATTTGGAAGCTAAGTTATTGGAGTGATCTTATTGTCGGGTTCATACATAGGTACAACCATGTTTATTGGGGTATATTTCTATGATAGATGGATATGTTTGTTTTGATTCAAGACTTGATAATTTTAGGGCATGATTGGGGCCCACTTGATGTATTCTTTTGAGTTGAAGATCTAGTCTTCAGACTTTGCTCTAAGATAGTATGGTTGCCCTTTTCCATTTTCAAGGGTGGTATATTGATATTGCTAATTTACAGGTCTCGAGACTTCTTACCTTTCAATTGGGGGAATATATTGACGATGGTTGTCAGACTTCAGTTTTCAAAGTCTACTCAATAATTTTGAGAACTGCATGTAATGTTCCCAAGTGGATTTTCTTGGTACATTTGAAATTTTGTGTTATCTGGTTGTGGTATTTTGTCAAACAGTTTGCAAGTTTGGTCTTCTTGAGTTGCGCTGGGGTTTATTCTTATCGTTTTTGCATCAACAAATGATTTATATAAAGAAGCAACAATTAAGAAACAAGATACAAAAGAATAACACAAGGAAATGGCCACAATACTTCATATCTGCATTTTATTAATAAATATGCTAACCTCAGTACAAGAGATGGACAGATATGGATAGATAATGAATGTGGCTGAATATAGCTCCAAGTTACAGTAACAAAGAGAGATCTAGGCTTTTGTAGGCCTCAAATAGCTGCATACAAAAGATCTACTAAACCAATAGTGTTTCCTTCCTTCAAACTGTTGAATAACCAAGCATAGCTGGTGCACACCCTAGTATCCTGTAGTTGTTGTTTCTGACCTCCAAACTTCACAAGAATGGCTGCAATCTTGTAGATTTGAAGGAGACAAACTCATGGAAGAGATTTCCTAGCTATATGTTGCAGATCTGACCCTATAAACTGATCCGGATTATTTTCGGCATGAAATGAGAGCGGAGATATAATAAAGAAATGTACAGAGATATCTCGGATATTCAATAACATAACAGAAATGTATCATAGATGCAACCATAAACACAGAGATACAATAATACACAATTTTCTATTAATGAGCGAAAATGTACAAAGACTGTAAAATACAGAGTGAAAGACTCGCTAGAATGGTGACGGCTTATCTCTGAGAAGAGATGTGATGGCTACTCGCATCTGTAAGAAGATGATTGTTACAATGAGGCTCCAAAGGCCTTTTTAACATAAGTAAAATCCAAAACCCTAACCCCGGAAGATGAAAAGCCAAAAGGTTTGCGGGCCCCGATGGGGGTGGTTGATACGTCAACTTCCCAGGGGCGTAACTTTTGCATACAATCTCTGTTTGGGGTGCTCGATACACCGTTGGAAAGGTCTAACTGAGAAGAACGATTTTCAACTGGTGCAGGCTAGTGCCTCGGGCAGTCCCTTGGACCCCAAATCCCCAAAAAACATTGTTTATGTAATGTCCCCACTTTGTGACATCATCACATTGCATAGGTTTATGATGACCAGAGTAGCCAGATGGATGTTATAGCGAGTACAGGGATTATTGAGAGGCATTTTGGGGTCTGACTTGCATCGCTCATCTCATTTCATCATTATGATCCATTCCGCACAGGTTGGCTTTGGTTTCGTTCCATTATGACGATTTCCATGATTTTGAGTATTTTGAGCTATAAGTCAATTAAATTCACTGAAGAGGTCATTTTGGGCACATTACTTGGAGGAACCTCTCAGTGTAATAGCTCATTGGAATCGGGAGAAGCAACACTACATGATGGAATGCTAAGAAGTGACTTTCAGTGGCCAAGGAAGCCACAAGGAGAGATAAGGTGCTTTTCAGAGGTAAAAAGGTTAATTAATTAATTAAAGTGATTTAATTAATTAATTAGATATTAATAAAATGAAAGTCACTTTGGAGGGACAAGGTAAGGAAGAAGTATAAAGGAAAGGCAAGGGCCTCTATTTATTCATTCATGTATGATCATATTTTGATATTTGGCTTCTAGCTAGTGAGCCCATCATTGGGGGTTTTGAGGGTTTTGACTTAACAAACCCTAGAGGACGATTCGGTGGTGAAAGATTCCACCTAGCTTGTCCCAAGCTTCGTCTCGGAGATGCAATACTCTCTCACACCATTCTAGCTCGGTTCTACATCAGTGCAGGAGGGTTCTACACTAGCCACAGGCACAGGAAGAGAAGGAGGGCGCACCATTGGGGGTTTCCAGCAAGGGGGGCGCACCATTCTTGGAGAGAGATTCATTGCAGGTGATTGGTACAGATTTTGGAGATTCTTTCACCTGGGTTTTCATTGCAGGGCCTTGGACATCAGATCTAGTCCATTCATGAGGAGTTTTAGGTGCCATTTGATTTATTAGATGCATGGGACGAATTGGAGGAGAGGAGCAAACTTCAGAAATTGGTTTTAGTCATTTGCTAGCTCAAATCTTCACCATTTAGTTTGGGACTTCACCAGGGAGGTAACCAAGCCCCTATCTATCATTCTAGTGGTTTTGTGGAGCATTTGGAGGCATCTAGGAGTGAGGCCGATTTATCTAGGGTTTCAGGCATCCAGGGGGGCGCACCATATCTTGGAGGAGGTTCAAATCCATAGGGTTGGAGGGAGATCTTAGAGATTCGAGCACCTGGGTTGTTCTTGCCATCACCTGATCTATTGTTTGGCATCTTTCTTGAGGGGATTGGACACATTTGGCAGCAGGGCCGAATTGTTGAGGAGCTACAACATTCCAGCAGGACGTGGCATTTTCCAGTGGGGGTTTGGCACTTCATATGGCCTAGATCTACCTTGGCATTGGTCTTCATCTCTTATCCAGCCTTGGAGGCTTATTTTGTATTATCGGGAGCTTTTTGTAGAAACTCTATTGTCTATCTTCTTAGCCATCTGTTGAACATTTCAGATCGACATCTTCATTGTAGCAGGTTCTTCTATTTCATGAATAAAAGCAAATTTGAGATGTTTTGGCTTGTCTATCATATTGCATATGGTTGAGGTATGTTCCATGGTTATATCTTCTCATTTATTGCTACAATACACATATATAACACATCAGTAAACCCTAAGGCCGAAATCAAGAGGCCATCCTGCAAGTAAACACATCTAAACAAGTAGATCAACAAAGTGTTTGACAAAATACCACAACCAAAAAAGTTTTAAAAAGACACCAAAACCGTGATGTTTCTGGCATAATGGCTTGGGAACATTACAGTGGTATCAGAGCTTAGATTCCTGCCAGCCAGTGGGGATTAGCAGAGTTACACTGAAGATGGATATTGCTAACATGATTGAGGAGTGTGAGAGGGAATATGAAACCATCAATAATTTCAAAGGGCTAATAACATTCCAATGGTTCCTATCCTATAAAAATCCTAGTTGGAGCAAAAAGAAGATTGCACATTGGGTCAAGGAAAGGGAGGAAATCAGAGAAGCCTTTTGGAGGACCTCCACGCTCATTAGAAACCCCACACCCATTAGGAGCACACAACTTTGCTACAGTTGCAAGGTGCCTTGGGAACCAGATCATAGGTGTAGGGGTAAGGGTAAGAGGCATATTATTGAGGTGCACTATGACAATGATGATGAGGCATGTGAGGATGGATCGATTGATGCTTATCTGGAGCAGTTCGATGATGAGAGTCACTCTTTCACAGAGGATGATGATTCTAGTACGCTTGAGGAGGATAGTGACCCCTGTATAGTGGATAGACAGTCGGATGGACAGGACGATAGCACCGGTGCTTCAACAGACATATCACATACTATTGATGACCTTACACCTCAGCAGAGTGGTGACGCTAGTGAGGATTCACACGTGTTAGCAGTGAGCACCTGGATCGGATGAGCTCCCTATGAGGGCCGTGACACCTTGGTCATCCTTTCAGACACCTACGACAACCACATCACATGAGGATACCAGTAGTATGTCAGATATGATGGAGGAGCCTTGTGTGAGGGATGCACACCATGGACATGTAGATCCGCAGATCTAGGAGGAGGTACAGGACGTACGGATAGTTGACCTTACACATACAGATCAACATGAGGTACACATACAGATCCAGCAACGGGAGATGGAGTCACAGATTTTGGAGATTCCATTAGATGAGCAGATTAGGGAGACTGATAGGTTGATGGAGCACTTACTTCCAGGATCGGCCTGCATTGATGAGGATGCACTCTATATTGATCAGGACGACCGTAGCACATGTATGGACACATCTATATGGGATCTAGGTGCAGATGATAGTAGCAGAGTGAATGCACAGGAGGATACAACTACTCATACAGGATACAGTGTGATGCAGAGGGAGCTAGCAGTTGAGGATGATACATAGTCACATCTAGGAGGTCCCAGTAGCACAGTAGACAGTGGGCAGCTCAACACTTTATCTTTTGCAGAGAGTGTTGTTGAGGATTTTAGGGATGGCACTAGCAGTGGGAGGCATGAGGTGGTACCTCAACATGACTATGATTAGGAGTCACACCACCTAGCAGGACAGTTGAGAGTCAGTGAGGATATGATCATGGAAACCACCAGGTGCAATGATGATATGCATGCATTGATGGAAGATTACTGTTGGAGAGCATCAATGGCACATAGCAGCTCAGATGGAGGATTTGCCATGGATGATTTTCACACTCTTAGGGAGAGAGTATCTGTGATGAGGACCGACTACTAGTAGTTGTTGACTGACAGGGACTACCTATTGAGGATTGGTGAGTTGTATCATGAGGCTCTGAGGGAGCAGGAGTTAGAGATGGACAAACTTACTCAGGAGTTGGAGAGCACTCGAGGATTCTTGAGAGGCACACAGACAACCCCCCAAGAATCAGAGTCCAGATTAGATGAGCTTCTTGAGGAGATCCGTCGGAGATCCACTTCATCTATCTTAGTGGACACTCAGATATATCATTCAGTCACGTTGCTAGGGGATGTTGGTGATCTAGTAGAGGAGCACCAGTTGATGGGGGACACTTCCATTGGTGTTCCGAGAGAAGTTGACCTCCATGTAGAGGTTGATCCAGCAGTACGCCCAGGATCTATGATGCAACATGAGTCTATAGGAGACGACATGAGTATGTCAGAGCATACAGTGATGAGTGATAGCTCACAGGGACATGTCGAGATGTATGGTGGGATTCAGAGGGGTGTATTGCCTTGCAGGGAGGAGACACACTTAAGGGAGCATGCAGATGCCACTCCTTTGCAGCAACATATGGTTAGGAGATCTCACCTTCACCATTTCAGCAGTTGCGTGGGTGATGGGAGATGGAGATTGGTTTACCAACAGTTGGAGGAGTTGCTTCTGGTTGTACCTGATGATTGGGGTTTAGTGATGGCTACAGGCGAGCAGTTATCAGGGGTACAGGTAGACGTGCTCTTGGTCGAGTCCTTGGGATTGACCGAGGCAGGTGGTATTTTTCAGCCCTACAGTCAGCTACAGATGTCTCTGTTACCCTTTCTCGACACTTTTATCATGGACAACAACATGAGGAGAGATAGACAGTGGCTGAGGACATGGGGAGTGGCTAGGCTGAGACCACTTGACATGAGTATTTTTACAGCATCCATCCGGATAGAGGTGATTCCTCAGAGGCAGCCAGTTGGGACTTGGCACGTGATGGTGAGCATCATATGCCAGATGATAGCAGATGAACACTGAGGGCTTATGACAGTGATCAGTCTCACACAGGAGCCATTAGAGGAGATTGGAAGTGATAAACTTCCAAGTTTTCCATGGGATCCAGGAGTTCACTTGGTTAGTCGGATGTTTCACTATGTGATGACCCAAGTTGTGCCAGAGAGCCATATACGCCACCAGGGGTTGGTTTGGAGTGGGCCTGCAGGGATTTGTCTGATGGAGCAAGGAAGCCTTTCACTCTTGATCATCATGATCAGACATGGAGATGGTTGGACTGGTACTACTTCCACAGAGATGTCTTTACAGACGCAGTTTTTGGGTAGCAGGTCCAATTGTCACAGGCACTTCAGTTTGAGGATCTAGTATATAGATATGGAGCAGTCAGGCATGGTCAGAGTAGTGCAGGGCCAACATGGTGATCTTCAACAGAGGTTAGCATGGGACCCAGGGATTGTAGGGGTGAGCATTTCACTGACTGACAGGGGCGAGTGGACCTTTGTAGGGGGAAGTTGTTCTGACTTCCCATTGAGCTTCAGTGTTGATGGGAGCACATAGCTTGAGGGTTTCTCATGGAGGTCTTGCAGTACCTCATTCTGGCATCAACAGGTGCAGTTGATGGAGGCCGTGTTGATCTTGATAGTAGCTTGGAGGATGGACTCATTCCGGGATGAGGCCATGTGTCATGTGCAGGAGACTCACGGAGTTGGTATATTTCAGGAGTATGCTTCCCAGGGGCTAGCAGTTCATGACTTGATATGGGACCCAAGGGGCAGAGTGTATGATTGTTCATCTTTGGATGGGTTCTGCTGTGTATCCCGTAGGTGGATATGGGATCCTGGTATTATACTTGAGGGGATTTGGTTATTGCTTGAGGACAAGCAATTTTCTAGCAGGGAGGACTGTAATGTCCCCACTTTGGGACATCATCACATTGCAGAGGTTTATGATGACTGTAGCCAGATGGATGTTATAGCGAGTACAGGGATTATTGAGAGGCATTTTGGGGTCCGACTTGCATCGCTCATCCCATTTCATCATTATGATCCATTCCGCACAGGTTGGCTTTGGTTTCGTTGCATTTCGACGATTTCCATGATTTTGAGTATTTTGAGCTGTAAGTCAATTAAATTCATTGAAGAGGTCATTTTGGGCACATTAATTGGAGGAACCTCTCAGTGTAATAGCTCATTGGAATCGTGAGAAGCAACACTACAGGATGAGATGCTGAGAAGTGAATTTCAGTGGCCAGGGAAGCCACAAGGAGAGACAAGGTGCTTTTCAGAGGTAAAAAGGTTAATTAATTAATTAAAGTGATTTAATTAATTTATTAAATATTAATAAAATGAAAGTCACTTTGGAGGGACAAGGTAAGGAAGAAGTATAAAGGAAAGGCAAGGGCCTCTATTCATTCATTCATGTATGATCATATTTTGATATCTGGCTTCTAGCTAGTGAGCCCAACATTGGGGGTTTTGAGGGTTTTGACTTAACAAACCCTAGAGGATGATTCGGTGGTGAAAGATTCCACCTAGCTTGTCCCAAGCTTCGTCTCGGAGATGCAATACTCTCCCACACCATTCTAGCTCGATTCTACATCAGTGCAGGAGGGTTCTACACCAGCCAAAGGCACAGGAAGAGAAGGAGGGTGCACCATTGGGGGTTTCCAGCAAGGGGGGTGCACCATTCTTGGAGAGAGATTCATTGCAGGTGATTAGCAGGGATTTTGGAGATTCTATCACCTGGGTTTTCATTGCAGGGCCTTGGACATCAGATCTAGTCCATTCATGAGGAATTTTAGGTGCCATTTGATTTATTAGTTGCATGGGACGAATTGGAGGAGAGGAGCAAACTTCAGAAATTGGTTTCAGTCATTTGCTAGCTCAGATCTTCACCATTTCGCTTGGGACTTCACCAGGGAGGTAACCAAGCCCCTATCTATCATTCTAGCGGTTTTGTGGAGCATTTGGAGGCATCTAGGAGTGAGCCCGATTTATCTAGGGTTTCATGCATCTAGGGGGGCGCACCATATCTTGGAGGAGGTTCAGATCCATAGGGTTGGAGGGAGATCTTAGAGATTCGAGCACCTGGGTTGTTCTTGCCATCACCCGATCTATTGTTTGGCATCTTTCTTGAGGGGATTGGACACATTTGGCAGCAGGGCCGAATTGTTGAGGAGCTACAACTTTCCAGCTAGACGTGGCATCTTACAGTGGGGGTTTGGCACTTCATACGGCCCAGATCTACCTTGGCATTGGTCTTCATTTCTTATCCAGCCTTGGAGGCTTATTTTGTATTATCGAGAGCTTTTTGTAACAACTCTATTGTCTATCTTCTTAGCCATCTGTTGAGCATTCCAGATCGATATCTTCATTGTAGCAGGTTCTTCTATTTCATGAGTAAAAGCAGATTTGAGATGTTTTGGCTTGTCTATCATATTGCATATGGTTGAGGTATGTTCCATGGTTATATATTCTCATTTATTGCTACAATACACATATATAACACATCAGTAAACCCTAAGGCCGAAATCAAGAAGCCATCCTGCAATTAAACACATCTAAACAAGTAGATCAACAAAGTGTTTGACAAAATACCACAACCAGAAAAGTTTTAAAAAGACACCAAAACCGTGATGTTTTTGGCATAATGGCTTGGGAACATTACAGTTTAGGGCCTCAAAACGGCCCCAGAAGTTTGGAACCCGAAATACTGCCGAAAAACTGCCATGGTAGAATTTTTTTTTTCAAGCCAGTGGAATAGTTGGGTGGCCACCGATATCCACCTGGATCATAAACTCAGTATCTCCAAGGACTAGTGCCCCCTCCTTAAGAAAATTCGCCCATCTTGGAAAATAAATGAATAGAGAGTGATAACCCTCCACCAATTGATGAGAAAAGGCACCCTAGGGTTAGAAAACACCTCTGTAGCAAGATATACTCAAAATTCCCATGCTCCTAACTAAATCGGACTCTTCTCCCTTCAATAGTGTGCCCCAGATCTGCAGAAACCCTCCATAGATGCGCCCTCCTTAACCAACGATGCAAGGAATGGATCTGAGACTGAAATAGAATGGTGAGGGTGGAATCTTTTACCACCTTGGCCAAGCTTGGATCAAGAATGGAAGAATCTTTCACTCCCTTGCTGATCTCTAGGGTTTATTTAGTCAAAACGCTCAAAACACTCAAGTATCTTGAGCTCTCTAGTTAAGAGGCCAGACATCAAAATATCAATCAACATAATGAGAGAATATAAGCCGCTATCTCTCTTTTATACCCCCTTTCACCTTTTTCCATTCAAGTGACTTTTAATTCATCTTTAATATTTCTTCATAAAATCACTATATTAATTTAATGACCCTTTTAACTCCAAAAAGTGATTAATTCACCCTTATAACTTCTCTTGCCACTGAAAGTCACTTTTTATCATCATATCTTGTAGATAATTTCGTTCCAGTTCCAACAAGCTATTACACTAAGGTGTTCTTCCAAGAAACAAGCTCCAAATAACACCTCCAGTGTAATTAATTAAAATATGCTCAATAATAACCCAAAATTATGGAAATTGTCGGAATGCAACGAAACAAAGGACAAGTTGTGTGGAATGGATCTTGATGATGAAATATGATGAATAATGTAAGTCGGGCACTATAAAACTCCTAAAAAATGCTTGAGCTCACTGTCACCCCCAATTGGCTACTCTGGCCCCAAACTGCAACATAAGGGAATCCAAAAATGGGGACATTACACTGCATTTTCTTTAGGATGTATTGAGGTTTTTACTTTGGTTGTTTGATGATTATGATGGATTGAGGATTGATTCAGGACATGATGATGGATTGATGGCAGATTAAGGATTTGATAATGTTGACACTGATCACTTACATAGAGTTTTGGATTTGATGGTTTGCAACTTTGCCACATTTTGGCATTCAAGGATTCAGTCACTTGCAGATGTGGCTTACATGTTTTTTCAACACTTTGATCGATGATTTGGTTTTAGGATTTCGAGTAGTACCAATAGTTCACTTGGTTTACTTCTTAGCAGTTTTTGGTAGGATTTTGGTTCACCCAATAACAAGTTTTCATACACGGGTTTTCACAGGATACAGGATTGGGATGCTGATCAACACTTTTTTTTGTTAGCTGGATTATTGATAGTGTTTTAATGTGTCATTTTTTAGAACAGTTTTTTGAACACATTTATTCACTTGATAGTCTTCGGACTTTATAGGGATGGTCTTTGAACTTTGTAGAGGGTAGATGATTCTTCTGCATTTTTGCTGGGCACATTGGATTGTCGGGAATTTTTAGGTTTTGGGATGTGTTAGATTTGCAGCCAATTCACTTCTCATCAAGGTTTGCTCTCATCGGTTTGGGGTTCACATTAGTGAACATTTACAGGATCTTTGGCTCATTTGCTCCATGGTGAGTTTTTCAGACTTGGTATTTGGCAGTTTTACAGGCTGATCTTCATCAACACTCATGTGGTTTCAGACTTTGAGTATTAGATTGAAGACTTGGATATGTTATCAGCTTTTGCACTAGTCTTTGTTGCCTAGCTGGTACACCTGTATGGACTTATGACTAAGGGGGACTTGTTAGAAATTTTGCTCATAATCCTAAGTCATATCACCTTATGTTTATCTTGGGATATATTCATTACCCTGAGTAACATATGTTTAGTTATGTGGACCATTAAAGGTGGCTATTCAAAGAATGCACTGTATATTGTACTATCGTGTGAATAATATTAAGAATAATGATTTGGCCTTGTGCCTTTCTGCCAATTCTTGATCTTCTTGTTCTTCAGTATGTCTTTCATTAAACACATTACAATTTTATTAGTTTTGTCAAAAGCTAAAACTGTTGATATCATGAGAAGACAAGGATGGAACTTATTCTTCACTAGCTAGAGAAAAAAGACTTGTCGTAATTGTTCATATTAGTTAGTTATGGAAGGCCATGATTTGATTTTGAAATATTTTTTGGTTGAAAAGGAGAAATTTTCAGATACCAACTTTAATTCGTCTGGTAAATATCCAGTTGCTCATAATTATGTACTCCATCTTTTAGATGAAATCTCAGTTTATCAGATTGGCACAATTAATAACCTCTCTGAGCAAATTTCCAGGTTTTTTTACAGAGAACATTTGAAACTATGAGAAGATCTCAATTCCTTAGAGCATACTAAGAATGGCTATGTCTGAAATAATTGCTGAATGTGGAAGATATTTGGAGAATCTACTAAAATACCGTCAAGACTTAAATTAAAAATAAAATGATTCAACAAGTGGATTAACCAAGAAAGCATAAAATAATTACAAAATTAATATTTTCAACATTGGTGAGAAAAAAATCATATAGAAGAAAAGTTTTTAAAGGTTACAACATCAGTAATATAATCACACATATATTTATATTGATTGATTGAGATAGATAGGTACAGATCCAATTTATACATTCACAAAATATTGATCGGTATGTGGAGAACTCTGTCAGCTTATAGCATGCGGTGTATGTCTCAAAGCTGGCTTTTATGGTGAAAAAGTAAATAAGATTTGGGGAATGCTATTGATAATAGGAGTGTACAATAACCAGATTGGTATTGCTCACAAGTACAACTACTTCAATATCTTAGTCTACTTCAATATGTTAGTCCTACTCACACAATTAAGTTTGTTTTGGGAAAGTTGATTTGGCTTATAATTGATATATGTAGCAATATCACATGATGTGTTTTGTAACCTTTAAGATATTGAAACAATTGCCATGAAAGACTAAATGTAATAAATTATCCTAAAACTACTTGTTATCTTTTGATGCTTGCCAGGATAATTTCTTATAGGTAGCAGACAAAACCATAACAATTAATTAAAGATATTGAGGTTTCCTTTAATGTCTTTAGAAATGAAAATTCTTTACGAGGGTTATTTACTATACACTGGAAAATGAATTCAATAATATTGATTACAGAACTGTCTGGTTTGTTCTAAATTATCATAAATATGACACATTTTTGCAATACTAACTGAAGTCAGTTGAGAACTAACATTTTATATGTTGGGAAAAATTCTACTGCCTATTGAACACTATTTTTCTGATTTTATCTCAAATTCGGACTAAATTAATTTGCTGATGAATTTATTAGGGTTAAGTTATTTCTGTGTCTAATTACGAGTTTTTTTGACAGGGTAGACAGTACAGGGAAGAGAAAATGATGGACATATGGATCTATGGAATCATAGGCGCTGGTTCAGTCATTATTCTTGCATGCATTCTCTTCATTGTATCACAAATCATTGCTATGTTGCACCATAGATTGCATAAATCCATACTGCCATTCTCCCGTACAAAGCTTGAGGAGTCTTTGGACTATAAAGGAAGTGATAAAGGTATTCTACTATTATGGTTTCTTTGTCAACTCTCAAACATGTTCTATCTGGTATTTATAAAAATTTACATGACTTGCTTAACTGATTGAATTTTTTTCAATGGTGATGGTATGGAGATGTTAAAGTTATTAATAGACGATTGAGAATGTATCCTATACATGATCATAAGAATTTACATAATTGTTGAAGTGGGGATTTGTCTGACTTTTCTGGCCATGTTTAAATCTATGGAAACAATGGAAAGCAATTACTTGGGTACCTATTTTGAGATGCCGTTCTCAAATTCATGATCATTTGCTTTCCTAACCCCTGATCTTAAAATTTAGAGTGTCCACACATATTGCTCATCATTACATAAAGATTGACATCAGATTTATAGTGGAGAAAGCCTTGCGGGGTAGAAAGCTCCACTCTAAACAACATTGCTTTATTCCTTTGTTACATAGTCTGTAACATCCGGTGATTACAACTGGGGTCATGACCCTTTTAAATGGTGATTAGCTTTAGCATTGTTATCCCCATTTCATAGGGATAACTAAGGAGATGATGTCTCGAGGCCCTCAGGTTGCAGACATGGAATACCGAGAGACAGCTTGACCAATAGTGTCCACTTGCACAGACAAAGACCCACCTCATCACCACAATTCCAGGTTCATCACGATGGTATCCACCACATCAGCTGGCCTTCAGAAGACATTGGGTCTTGCTCCATGAGGTGCAAGTCAGGTATTATGGTGAGTGTCATTTCAATACTTGAGGCATTTGAGTTTGTTGCATCTATTATTGCTTTTGATTACGTGACGTTTGCTTGGACATTATGCTCTTTGCCCTGTTTCACTTTGGTCATTGACATTGCGCCCTAGTAAGTGGGTGATCCTTAGGGATAGGGATTCTACTGGGAGGCCCTTTTGACGAGTCATCGTTCCATTCCTAACCATACTTGTCACTTTCCACACTTCATCCCCTCATCTCCTTACCTTTTGGGATTTTCAGGTGTACTGACCCAAAAAGGGGTTGTCCCTTATTTCATGGGAAGAAGGGGTTGAAGGCCCATAGGCTTGTAGCTGGAGAAAGATAAAATCCAAACCATTAACCTTCTAGATGCTCGCCCAGGGATCCCGAGGACAATGAAACATCTCTCATAAAAAAAATTGATGGCACCCGTGAAAGAATAACTAATAACAAATGCCAACCAGGGATGGGTATGTGTTGACACTATTTTTAATTTTTAGGTAGAAGCCCCCTACATGTTTTCAACTTGGGGAAGCATGATGTGACCAGGGTAGAGTCAAGGTGGGCATAGTTTTTATTGGTTAGGTAGAAGCCTCACCTTGGTTTCAACCTGGAAACATCCTAAAAGAATTAAAGGCAATAAATGGGCTTGGAAAAATGTTGCATTGAAAACGAAGGTGCAACACACCCTCTACAAAGGCACCCATAAGTGAGACACTACAACCCCTTGTATGTCATGAACCCTGTTATCCTCTAGCCTAGGGATAATTAAGGAGATCATGTCTCGAGGCCCACAGGTCCTAGACATGGAGTGCTGAGAGCTAGACGAATTAAGCATGGTCCCAGAGGGCCCCTTTTTTCTTCGGTGCAGTCCACATATCACTAGCAACAATATTCATCACATTGGCTTGGTCTTGAAATGGCAATGAGTCTTGCTCCAAGAGGTAATAAGTCTGGGTATCATGGTATGTATCGCTCCGATTTTTAAAACATTTAAACATCTTGCATTGAATCTTTCTGGATTTCATAACGTTTGTTTGACTTTATGCTCTTTGCCTTGTCCAAATCTGGGAGGGTCACATGGTGACTTAGTAAGTTGGTTTTCTTTTAGGATAGGTTGTTACCTAGTGAATCTTTGAAGAGTCATTGCCCGTTCCCTCCATACTTACCATTTTCCATCTTTATCCCTTCCATCTATCCACATTTTTGGGCATTGGGGAATGCTCCACTTGGAAGGGGTTGTACCTTACCTCATGGGAAGAAGGGGCTAAAGGCCTATGGGGCAGTATAGTTGGAAAAAGTTAAGAGTTGAATTTAAACCTTCGAGATGCTTCGCCCAAGGATCCCCGAGAAAGCACTGAAACGCTTCTTAGCAAGAAAAGGGGACCCACATATGAATAAAACACTCAAGTGATTTGTTGGTGGATAGGAGGTCTCATCATGAGCCGGCCTATCATGACCATGAACATGTAGCGGTATGACACTACCACTCAACTGGTCACCAAGCCAGGGTAGTGGCTCTTGGTTGTGTTATCGCGCAATTTGTACTTGCCCAAAAGCCCAATACAAGTGGGTACAAAATTGGCATAACTGAGAATAACCTATCACTGTCACCTTAATTGGAGATCCCTTTCTATTTAGGAGTATGTCAAGACTACCCCAGGGGAGACGTCCTCGGTGACCTAGGGGTTTGAGAAGGCTAAGGCAAATAATAGAAGGAAATCCTCCCCCTCTCACAGATCAATCAAATCGAAGGGTTCTTTATGTCTTCTAGAGATGAAGCAAATAAATAGTATTGTGTACCTTCCCAGAAGAAGACAACAAGGCAAAAATGGGGACTTTCCGAGTACCAAAATGATGTTAGTGTTTCATAAGACAATGAACTTTCAAGAAATGTACTAGCTGATGTAAAATTTGCAGCAGTGTAATGGTTTATAACAGCAATAAGAAATTTGTAACAGCCACAAGACTTATGCTCTAAAAGTCTTGAATAAAGACTTGTAATGATAACTTTAACTAGGCAATTTGATAATAAATAGTCACAAACAATTTTAACAACATCTAGCTAGCATAATATATCACTTTTAGGGTTAATTTGCTGTTGTTAGATGGCTGTAGCAATCTTTTGCAACAACAACAAGTAGGTTAATGATTTAGTCTAATCTAAGGTTAGTAGAAGTTAGTAGGTTTTCAAGAGAAGAAGTTGTGAAATTGTTTTGATCAATCAACAATTGTAAATGGTAGTCTAGAGCCTTTCTAGGGTAATGGAGTCAATAATGGCAGCAGCAACTCTTAGAGGAAAAATAACAAAGATAATATTATGTCAAAGGGATGGAGAGGATGAGAAAGGTGTTGGTATCCCAAGGCCTCAAAAATCCCACTCCTAGAGATAATTGCTAGAAAGTAATAAAGGTTAGGCCCTAGCGATTTCTCTTTTCCTTGAACAAATTGTAATAAAATATGCAATGGGCAAGGAAGTAGGGTTACTAGAGTGCTACAATGGTAGGGCTCTAGTATCTACTTCAAGATAGGTGCCTTGGGATACCAACACCTTTCTCATCCTCTCCATCCCTTTGACCTAATATTATCATTGCTATTTTTCCTCTAAGAGTTTAACAAGTGGAAGAGTATAGAGAAAAAGATAGTAACATATGTCTTTCTCCTAGGGTTTCAAGAAAGCAATTTCATAATCTTAGACATGAAACAAGTAAATTAACCATAAGCATTCATTCACAATAAAGAAATGTAGATTTTCCACTTACTTCACCAAGAATAATCAAGCAAAAACCCTAGTTGAAGATCCTCCGCATGAAAATTTGCCAAAATACACCAAGAAGTACACACCACTAGATTTCAGCCATTAATCCTTAAAGAGGGCCGAATTTCAGACCACCACTTGTGTGATGAATGAATGATGATAAAAATGAATGTACTTTTTGTTTACTTATACAATATCAATGACCTTTAATTATTTTTTAGGTCATAAAAGGTTGACATGGCCAAATTACATCAAAAATCCAGTTTTTACATAAATTCAATAATTAAACCCTAATTTCACTTTTAGAGATGACGTCATGCCCTTCTAGGGTGACATTAGACCCCTAGGATGGAACGCTAGGCCTCAACTGCAAAACGCTTGGCCTCTAGAGGCCCCAAATGATGTCACACATGCCAACTAGCACCAAACCGTCCTCATAAATGCCAAACCCTAACTTGATGATGTCAAGGGTCAACATGATGACATCAGGGGCCCTCAAGGGCCAACATCATGGTGGAAAGGCAAGACCCCCCTAGGTCTAGGCCTGCCAGAGTGTCTCGGGGAAAACATCCGTCTTTCTTCTTGGTGCCATCCTCTGGTGTCTCTTTGCCCCTGGTTGGGGTCACAACATCCATCTGCTGGGCTTTCAACCCTATGGAGGTCTGACCTAATCATTCCCCTACATGCACCTGTCCATCGGGCAAAGTCCTGCAACAACAACAAATACACCCTCCATGGGCTCATAAGTCACACGGATCATAGCAATGTCAATCACATCCAATAATCAAATTACCCAAACATGTGCATCAAACCTCCCTTTACCCAGACAAATGCTCAAAGACGTTATGCAGTTTAACAAGTCAGGTTTGGAGAGGGTCTCAGGATGTCCTATTGGGCTAATCCTCCTCAAATTTGGGGTGTTTCCTAGGTGAAGACCAATCTAGGTCATGTAAGTGTGTGAAATGGTGTAGGGGGAATGTTTGGGCAAAGGGTGTAGTGAAAACATGGAAATGTAGGTCTTGTCTGTGGGTGCCTCTGTAGAGGGCGAGCTGCACCTTGTCATGGATGCCATTGTTTCCTAGCCCATTCAATGTCTTTTATTCTTTGTCTTATTGCTTTTTCTTTTCAAGGGAAAAGCTGGGGGACACTGTCTTGGCGTGGTGACCAGTGGTGACAGCGTTACCCACAAGCACTTCATGGAAATGAGAAGGCTGGTTCGTGATGAGACCCCCTTTCTCTTGGCTATGCCACCAAGAGCCACTACCCTGGTTTGGTGACCAGATAGATGGTAGTGTCATACTGTTACATGCCCATGGACCTAATAGGCCGGCTCATGATGAGACCTCCCATCCACCAACTAGACCTTGAGTTTTATTTTATCTTACGGGTCCCCTTTTCTTACTGAGAAGCCTTTTATTTCTTTCTCGGGAATCTCTGGGCGAAGCATCTCAAAGGTTTTATTTTGGCTTTTAACTCCTGCCAACTACTTTTACCCTCTGGGCCTTTAGCCCCTTCTTCCCACAAGGCAAGGTAAAACCCTTCCTAGCATGGCAAACCCAATGCCTGAACCAAGGTAGGGGAAGATGAGAGGGATAATGATGAAAAATGGTAAGTATGAAGGAATGGACGATAACCTTTCATAGACCCATCCAGTGGCAACTCATCCTAAAGGGAACCAACTTACTAGGGCATTCTGTCACCCCCCCAGGTATGAACAAGTTAAAGAGCATAATTTCCAAGCAAACGTTATGAAATGAAGGAGAGTTCAGTGCAACATATTCAAATGCTTCAAAAATCAGAGTGACACATACCATGATACCCAGACTCATTACCTCATGGAGAAAGACCCACTGCTACTTACTCGGGCTCATTACCTCATGGAGAAGGACCAGGCTGGTGTGATGGATGCTGCTGCTGCTGATATATGGGATGCATTGAAGAAAAGATGGGCCCTCCAGGACCAAGCTCAAGTCGTCTGACTCTCGGTACTCCATGTCTGGGACCTATGGGCCTCGAGACATAATCTCCTTAGTTATCCCTAGGATAGGGGATAACATCTGGCTCCAACTTGGGGACATGTGCTCACCGTAGAGCATGTGAGAACCTCAACATCTCTAGCATGACTTGTATCTGCTAGATCTCAGCAAATGAATTAGTAATCTTTAGGGTGGTGATATCACCCCTTGCTCATATATGATACAATGGAATAAAAAATAAGCAAGCATACATATACAAAATGAAATGAAACGAAAAATATACTACTATGATATGCAGATGGTATATACAATGGATGCAAATGCCTACCTACCTCTACTTACCTGTTGGTTGAATGCTAGGTGTAGTCAAATAACCAGTGAAACCATCGTAGCAATATCTCATAATACCTGCCTCTGTGCTTCATCATGAACCAAAACAATGATAAGTTAAGCACAAAAATAACACGAGTTAGAACATGTATCACATCATCGGAAATCATAAAGTCTAGCTCATGGAGGCGGGTGGGAGGGACAAAATTTTGCCAAGTACACACCCGACCTCTGAGTGGCTTCCCTAAGGATGGGGCCTCAAAATTTCGTTCTCCTTAAATGATCAAACCCTTCATTCGGGGTTTCTACCACACTCTGCTCGTTCGGAGTTTTCCAACCATGGTCTCCATGCTCAAAACCGAGCCCAGAATCGACGGATATTTCTCCCGAAGTTCTTCGAGCATTCATTGGTTGAGGGTCACGTGGCGCCCACGTGGATCCACCTCACGCGTGCTATTCACAGGTTCCTTCCTCCACGGTGGAAGGCCATCCATAGTCCGATCCCATGACTGGACTTACTCTCTTTCTCCTAGGTCAGCTGTGGAGGGATTCGGTGCTTCGACGTTTCACGCCTTTTTACTATCTACGCACGAGACCGCCCAGAGTTCCAAATCTCGGGAGTCCCGTAAGCTCACCATGTGGCTCCGGCCTTCGGGCTGTTTGGTCTCTCTACCATACTACATCCCAAATCCTTCGGAATCCCAAAGTCCCGGACTCCCGTAGTCCTAGTCACTTCACCAACCACGTTGGTTAGGCGTACACATACCAGGAACTGACACGTAGGACGGGTCAGGGTGACACATGTTATGTTCCAATGGGCCTATGGGGTATGGGATACAAACGAGTTTGGGTGACATGTGGCACGTCCAGCTGGGGTCCACGTTGCCCTGGGTGACGTCACTGTGCCTCATCACCCCGGACTGACAGACTTCTAACATTCCTCAGATCTCACGGTCGAGATCCGACCACATAGGTTTATAGATCTACGACTCTTGATACCTCAGGGATTCGACGTTCGAGAGTGTTGCGGTGCAACCTCCTCTTATCTCCTGAAGTGCCTGGCCTTTGAAGTCTGAACTAAAGGGGCTAGCGCCACGCATCCCCGATAAATCGATGACTGGGAAAGAACCCGAAGGGTCCCTCGATCTACGGTTCTGGGCCCTTCGCGGCTCCGACTTTCAGGGTTTTGGATCCTGGTTTAGCTGGTAAGACAGGTCCACCTAACCCCTGGGGAACTGCATAACGTCGGTCATCCTTACGGGAAACCAAGTCTCCGGGTTACCTTTGGCTAGTATAAGGTTGGTAAGGTCGGTCATACTCCGAGGTCCTGGACTTCCGGAGCTCCGAAGCCAGGAATACATAGCTTCCTTAGGCTCAACCCAAGGTTCCTAGGTATTGGTCATATGGGTCCTCTTGAACGAATCTCGTTCGCTCGTCTTCCAAATGAAGAGACCTCCTCTTTTCAAGGCTTGAACTTCGCTATTCTTCCTGAGCTTTATCATGAAATGGTTAAGGACTTGGGCTTGGAATCCCGGTCGCATGGCAAGGAGTCTAAAAGAGATATTTGAAATATCCCTGATCCAACTGATCTGGATATCTATTGCCGAACTACGGTTTTTGGCCACTGAATCTGATACTCTGGGGGTTTCATAATGCGTTTGAGTTACTGTGTGAACATGCTTGGTGATTTTCGCATGTGTGTTCCAATTTATTATGTGTTTTTGCAGTATAAGACAATGCGTGCAAAATAAGGACAACACAACTCATTGATATATATATATATATATATATATATATATATAATGCGGAAAAAGAAGGAAATACTATAATAACTGGAAGCAAATATAATAATTGTCAGTTGGATCTCATGGATTGTCACTGGAATACAATCAACTGATAAGAAATACCCATGATCAGAAGAATGAATGTTGGTCTGCGCATGCACAGATAGATCGACAAAACACAGTCTGGTAGCTCACGGTAACTGCTGTAGAATCCAGAAAACTCGCCCTGATGGCGATACCCATTGGAATGAGCTGAAAACTGTCTCAAAGGATGTGCCCTGGCCTCTAGGCTGATCCTGATGACTGTCGGACTGAAGATCTGGCCTCTGAAGCTTCAGATGTCACCCCCTGGGGGTTTGCGCACCTCCTGGGCTCAATGAGTGCGCCCTAGTGATTCCATCGGCGGAATTTGACGATGTATAGCTCAAAACGATCGTCTTGGCCTCCTCTGTAATGGGTCGGACGAGATTCCTCAGATTTGCTTTGGAATGTCCCCTGGAACCCAAAATGTGCTTCCTCAAGAGCTGCGCTCTAAATGACTGTTTTCTGCTTTTCGAGAGATTCCACTGTCGAAAACTGACGACAGGTGGCTCAATAGATGCTCCCTGGCTAGCTCTCTAATGGGTCAGAAGGAATCGGCCAAATACTGAACTGTCTCAAGCAGCTGCACAAACCCTCTCTCTAACACTTGCGCCCTCACTGGCTAAGCTGCGCAATCACTGAACTGGATACTGTAATGCAAAGTTAAATACCTAGATGGTATCTTCGATAGGCTAGGGTATGTCTCTCAACACCGAAACTGATCAATGGTGGTGGTTTCCTCCAGAAATCCACAAAACAACAAGGGGGTCGAGTTCCTCCTCCTCTGGAAACTGTCTCAATATCAAATCATAACATAATGTCGAATGAGGTTGCTTTAACCTTCCTTTATAGCTTCCCGAAACCCTAATTCGTTGTTGACCTTTTCCCTCCAAGTGACTTTTACTTTATTTTATTATTCCTTGATTAAATCACTTAATTAATTAATTAATTAACCATTTACCTCTAAAAAGTGATTTATCCATCCTTATGGCTTCTCTGGCCACTGAAAGTCACTTCTCATCATCTTATCCTGTAATTCTCTTCCCCTCGATTCCGATGAGCTATTACACTAAGAGGTTTCTCCAAGTAATATGCCCATTATGACCTTAGTGAATTTAATTAAGATATGACCCATAATAACTCAAAATTATGGAAATCGTCGCAATGCAATGAAACCAAAGCCAAACTGTGCGGAATGGATCCTTACGATGAACGATGCAAGTTGGGCCCAATAAAACCCCTCAATATCTTCAGAACTCTCTGTCACCCCTATCTGGCTACTCTGGTAGGCATAACACTCTGTAATGTAATAATGTCCAAGAATGGGGACATTACAGTCCTCCCTACTGGAATATTGTTTGTCCTCAAGCAATAACTGAATCAATTTGCGTATGATACCGAGGTCCCATATCCACCTGTGTGACACAAAGTTGACTCCCCTCAAGATGGGGCCTCTCCAAGTGCTCACCACGTATGACACCCAAATGCTCCTGATGAGTAGAATGGAAGCAAAGCAAAACAAATACTTGGAAATGAAAGAATTGCTTGAAAAACACAACTAAGTTACTATGCCTCTGCGGCTTAAGCAAAGAAATGAAATGAGCTTCTAAGATCTAAAGATAAACAAAAAAAATACAAGCACTAGAAGCAATAAACCATAAACTAATTACCGAGCCTTATGATTTAGGATGGTTGGCTTGGCCAAACACTATCCTAGGTGTAGGCAAACAATAAAGAATTAAAGAACTTGAAAAAAAACTAATTCTAGCCACACAATTTTGTCTTAAGGACAAGTGGGGCAAACTAGAAATGAAAAGACAATGCTGAAAATAAAACTAATTAACTAGCCTTACGATATAGGATGGTTGGCTTGACCAAACTCTTTCCTAGGTGTAGGCAAACTAGAAATTAAAAACACAGAAATTTTAAAATGCTTGAGAAATGCAAGCCCTTGGGACTCCCTTGGACTTGCTTACAATGTGTAGAAGAGTAAAAAGAAGGGGGTATTCAATACCCTTGCTTAGGAGGTGTTTGCTTTACTTTAAATGGCCCCAAGTGGGCTGTTCCTCCACGTTTTTGTCACAAACCTGCAAAAAAACCAGCATGTAAAACTTGCTGAGAAAGCTGCAGAATTGACAAAAAATCTGTAAAAAAATTTTGTTAGTGAAAACCAGAAATTTGTAGTAAAAAACCAACGGTATATATATTCGATTTTGGTCTATTTTAGAACACAAAACTACCCAAATATAGAGGAAGATGAACAAAAAACTAGAACAAAAAATATTAGAGGTTTTAAGTGGATGATGAAGAAGATTTCCAAATCTGAAATCTATCTTCAAAACCCTTAGGTGACCTGCAAATTCCTTCAAACAATGCTATAGAGAAGGGAAAGGGGTGGGCACATTCAAATGATAAAACAAAATACTTTGTTAAATTCAATAGAAGTACTCACTAGATGTATGATAATACTACCAAAAGATCTACCTAAGCAAAATACTTTGCTTGGGATCTCTACTCTTGATCTACAACAAATGAAAACAAGAAATAACTAGAACAAAATCACCTCATTAAGCAAGATGGTACCATGAAGACTCTCAACACCATGTATCCTCCAAAGATTTCTTGTATTAGAAGCAAGCTTAGACAAATACTTGCCACAAGCTTGAGAAAAGAATGAGAGAGCAAGAAAGAATGAGAGAGAAGAGTGGGAGAGAATGGAGAGGAGAGGAGAAATTTGGGTATAGTAACCTTGCACTGAGAATGGATGTGAAAAGAGGAGGGGAGGGGAGGGGAGGGGAAGGGAGGGGAGGGGATTTATTTATACTTGGGAAGCAAGAGCTATCCCTCTTGGATTCTTTCCAAGTGTCATTCCTTAATTGAGCATCTCAAGGAGGGGGGCACACTTTCTAGGGTTTGAGAGGTTTTAGGGTTTTAGCACATGAGTGGGGTGTGAGTTGGCAACTTTATTGACCATGTCCAACATCAAATTAGACAAGGGGGGCGCACTTAGAGAGAGAGGGCCCTTTTCCAATTAATTTTTCATTTTCTATGGTTTTCTCCCCAAGGGGGCGCAATTTCCCTAGGGTGGATGACTTAATGAAGTGGTGGCTAAGTGATGAGGGTGTGAAAAGGTTAGGAAAGGGGTTTGGGTAGGTTAGGAATAGATTTAGATAACTTCTCCCACTCTTTCTCTAATCAATTTGCTCTTTTTACAAAAAATTAACATTTTGACTATGTCAAATCAAGCAATTAAATTGTTGTTTTAGACTGACTTGGACTCCTCATGGAAAAACACCTAGCAAAACTTGTCCAGTTGAGCCGAAACTTGGTCCAAGGGTGTAGGGGGTCTCATTCCATTTCTTTTGAGCACAAATACCCATATCAAAAATCTCGAGGACCTAGTTTTTACATTTTTTTTATCAAAAAATAATTAAAATTACCATTAACTAGGTAATTTAAAAAAATAAAAAAAAATACTCTAGACTTGATGGAATTCCGCAAGACTCGAGGAGATATCTAGCATGGTCATTTACAATATTCCTAGACACTAGCTACCATAGGGCTCGACCATTAGAACGCCTTTCACCACTTTGGAGGATTATTGTGGGAGTGAAAAACTCAAGGGAAATTAATAAGACTGGTTAGGCCAAATTAATAACCTGAGGAAAAAAACCACTCAATGAAAGGAACTCCTCTAATGATAAATTCCTAGGCAACTAACCTAAACTATGATCCATGCAGACCCATTACATTATTATCTCACGCAGGGGAGCGAAAATTCCAATTACAAAAATACGTATTGAGACCAAAAATGCCTTGTAGAACCGGAAAGTCTTCAAACTTGTTGCACCGTTAGGTATATAGCTTCATGGCACATGGAGTTGAACCCCTAGTCGAAATAGGTGGTCAACAAACTGCAAATCCATGCCTACACCGATGGTGATGAACTTGAAGAAGATGAACGAGGCTTCTTCCGATTCAGGCGAGATTGATCCACATCTTTATAGACAGCTGATTGGATCATTAATGTATCTGGTTAACACCAAACCTGATATATGCTATGCAGTGAATGTACTCAGTCAGTTTATGAGTCAGCCGAGACAAACTCACTAAATAGCAGCAAAGCATGTGCTAAGATATCTACGAGGCACACTTGGATATGGTCTGAGATATGCCTCCGGTGCAGACATGAGATAGCAGGGATATGCCGATGCAGATTGGGTAGGGAGCGCAGTAGATCGGAAGAGCACATCCGGATGTTGTTTTACTTTGGGATTTGCCATGGTTTCCTGGTGTAGTACGAAACAGAGCTCTGTGACCTTGAGTACTGTAGAAGCAGAGTACATAGTGTTATGTGTGGCAATCTGCGAAGCAGTGTAGCTTTGCAAGCTCCTTGCAGATTTATTTGGTCATGAGATGGATTCCACCGTTATCCATTGCGATAACCAGAGCTGTGTGAAGCTCTCAGAGAATCCCGTGTTTCACGATAAATCGAAACACATTGAGATCAAATACCATTATATCAGAGATACGGTGCAGAGGAAAGCAGTACATGTGCAGTACCTTTCTACACATGAGCAAGTTGCAGATGTCTTCACCAAACCGCTTGCCAGGACGAAGTTCGAGTACTTCCGTGAGAGACTTGGCTTGGTGGAGAATGCCTCCCTAGCTGAGAGGGAGTGTTGTTGATTGCATCTTCATGAGACATACTCCAGATCGTTCTCCTTTGGACAGAGTTGAGACATCTGTGAGAGAGAGCCCAAGTGTTGGGTGTGCCCATGTGAATGGTGTACGTCAGACTCTGGACTGAGTTGTGATGGCATGTGGTCTCTTGTCTACTTCTCTGGACTGAGTTGAGATGACTTGAGATGGTCTCCTGCCTTGTACTCCTCTGGACTAAGTTGAGTCGGTTTGAGATGGTCTCTTGCCTTGTACTCCTATGGACTTAGTTGAGTTGGCTTGAGATGGTTCTTCAGATGGTACTCCTGTGGACTTAGTTGAGTTATTCTGTTGAGAGTGACGTCCCTGTGGGTGAGCACATGTGGACGTGTCCTTGTGGGTGAGCACAAGTGGACATGTCCCTAGTGGCTGAGCACTAGAGGATGAGAGAGATCCTTGCTATATTGTCTGAGAGTAAGATTTGTTGTAACCCTAATTTATGATGTAAAGGGTACAAGTCGGCCCCACCATGCAAAGATAATTAATATTGTGTAATTATTAATTATATTATTAAGTTGTACAAGTCGGCCCTATTGTGCCAAGTGTCATGTCTATTCATTGAGTTAAGTTTTGTATAAATAAGAGATAGATTCCCATTGTGGATCATATCTCTCACTAACTCAACGCATGGTTTGAAATTATGAGGATTGCAATTCGCACTTCTCTAGGGATTAGTTTTCTCAGTCATAGAAGCACCCTCTTGTGTGCTAGGGTTTGGTGGTGGATGGTGGATCTTCTCTTGGCAGTATAACAAAGGATTGTTGGGTTTTTTCCCTTGGTTGAGAAGGGTTTTCCCAGGTTACTTCTTGTGTTCTTGTGCATGGTTATTCTTCTTGTGATCTTGGTTTACTGTAGCTAATGTATTGCTGCAGTGTTTATGGTTCAAGTAATGCTAAAATTGAAATAAACTACATGCATCAGCTTAACCATTAAAATTCAACAACTTTGACTTTAGAGTCTCGCTGCGAATTCCATGTGAAGTAGGGTGTTAGATTCTTGCAAAGAAGTAATCTAAATTTGAAGTTGAGCAATAGTATCTTGATGAATGGTATTAATGTTTTGCAAGGAAGCAACTTCATTATGAAGTTTCTCTTTAGATTCTTGTAGAATGACAACTTTCTTCTCATGATCTTTTTGAAGTTTTTGATCTAACATTATGGAGGAAAGTATACGTATTCTACAACAATCAAACTAATGGGCTAATGCAAAGTGTCTAAGTGGGGTACATGAAGTGTGAGACCCCACTTGAAAATAAAATCCACCCTTTCAAAATTTTAACTTTTATGGGAAAAAAAATCCCACCTCAAGGAATAAACAAGGAACCATCAAAATGATTGTTACAGTAGTAATGGACTCTGACAGTAGAAAAATGCCTCCTTTGAAATCAAATCGAAGCAATGAGTGTTGAAAGAAATAGATATCAGATCTGGGCAAAGATCCACTAGAAACCATGCCCTAGGCACACTAGTAGCAAGAAAGACTTTTGGAAAAGAGTGGCTTTGTTGGTCTAGATGGGGTGAATGCAAAACACAATTGTAGATTTCAGCCCAACAAAACAAGATTAAATGGATTGTATCAGCCCCAAAGAAAATATAGTTTTATGAGCTCAAGGCATATTGGAATAGGATGAAGAAGACAATCCAGTTGTAAAAACAACCACACAAAGTGACGGGTTCTTCGCTTGATCCCCTATTAACTAAACTCCCATTAAAGTTGTGCCAAATAGACTATAACGTGGCCTAGACACCTAACACCAACACAATTAAAGTCAAACTTGCTGAAAAAATAGTGTGCGCGAACATGCAACACTTAGATTGGGTAGATGGTTTGGCATATACTGGTCACAAGTTATAGTTAGCTTGCGAGTATAAGATTTGGTTGTAGAGGGAGTGACACCCACATAAAGTTGATCGGTTGGTTAGGGTGCATTCAACGACCGAGGAAAATAAGTGTGGAGGTTGACTTGCAGATCAATCATGTAGAAGATAGGTTGTCTCTCTGGAATAAAAAAGAAACCTGCACAAGGGGGGTCAAGTAGGGCGGCTCACCAGAACAAGGAACACGCATGCACAAGGGTTGGCATCTACGTGGAGGACCATGGTAACAAAGGGGCCAACACAACAAAAATAAATTGTGGGTTGTAGGCCGTAGGCCATAACAAACAAGAACTGTAGAAGGGATTGCTTCGAAGAGCCTTCTAGAGGGTAGGAGGGGAACATGAAGGTCACATTGTAGGAGAGGCTGCACCTAAGCAAAGGGATCCTTCATTACATAGAGGATAATATCATAGGCTAGGAGGGATTGCGGGTTACAGGAGGGGATAGAATAAAAAGATTAGAATTGTATAGTGAATATGAAATCAATGTTGCAAATATTGTGTCGGTGTATATATCGCTAAGGGTGTAGGAAGAAACTTGTTGGCAACATGGAGGAAAGTATGGGAAAATATTGGCAAAATTTTAAAAAATGCAAAAAATATTCATTTTTTTGAACATCTAAAGAAACCCCCTCCTTCTAGTCCTTTTATGGGTAAATGTTACAATGAATAGCCCTTTTATTCCTTTCTTTCCCTCATCAAAGTGAGCAAAAAATCCTCCCAAAAAAGTCGATTCAATGGATATTTCCACTTTTTCCCTTTATATTGTGATATTTTTCAAAATGTCGTGATATCTTCAAAATTTGAAAAAGTCACAATTTTCCCAATGATAATATCGCCAAGTTGAGATAATTGTGATATATCATGATGTCGAAGATATATCACCAAGGTTACAAGAACCGTGGGTGCGATCGAAATCGACAGAAGAATCCGGTGCGGGTGCGATGCTCGTCCAAAAATCAGGAATCGGGGAATCATAAACCTAACCCTAATTTATATATATATTTATGTTTTTTTTTACCTAAATCACTAGCTAAGAATCCGAGATTCTGATTCGAGAAGAATCCATTGTGGGTACGGTGGGGCTCTAAGGCGAATCCGATAACTATGTATATCACCTATATTTGTCACACTTCCTAAAATAGGTGACAACAATGCCAAAAATTCTCAAAAATAATTTGTAGGGAGGTACAAATTAGAGAAGTCGTGAAGAAACAAACCCTTAAAACTTCCTATTGTAGCTTAAAATAAAGATTTTTTCCAAAAATTGCCGTAATAGAAACCCTAGCTCCAAGAATCCAACAAAACAATAACTAGCTCTTGAAACCCTATAGATATGGGTCAAGAAAATATCAATAATGGCTAATGCCCCTGCTCTATTTTGCATATAAAAATTCCAAGTATCGCGGTAAAGGAAACCTAAATTGGATAAATGATGGAACCAAACTCATATCAAAATCTTCTTTTTCCTAGACTAGTCTTGAGGAGCTCCAAGCAATGCTTCACCTCCTCTTTAGATGGATGAATTCATAGATCTCTGCAAAAAGCTTGAGCAAACAAGAGTCGAGAGTGGGGAGACTTAGTCCTATAGCTTTGGTACCTCGTTAATATTTAGAACATAAATGCCACAAAAAAGCTAGAGTCTCCACACATTGTACATCATGACATAAAAAGGTCGACATTGGATGCATAGTGGTAAACACTCACGGGGTAGAAAACTCCAATCTCAGAATTCTCCTTTTTTAGTGCTTGAGTATTTGTCTCTCTCCCTTAGTAGTCTTTTCTCCCCATAGCCTCCGTAGTCCTCATAACTTCCTTGCAAGTTGGTCTTGGCTCCCCGTAGTGTAACTCAGTATACACAGGTTGACTCAAACTATAGGTCGGCTCTAGACCATACACATATTGGCCTTAGCTCCATGCTCATACATTATGTAACTCACAGATACATATGTTAGCTCTAAACTCTAGAGTACTAGTTAGCTCTTGCCCATAATTTATATATATTTATAGGGTCAATTCCAACTTTGTTTTGTGGTAGTTTTAGGGTCTATACCTATGGATCTTTAGGTTTTGTAGCCTTTTTTGAGTCTGCCCATGTGAAGTTTGATGAGTGACCTATGTAAATCTCCTCACTTGCACCCTCTTCTATGGATGGCCCCCTCTCCTACCCATTTGTGTCACCCCTCTATGGGTTGTTTTTCCTTTTCCTCCTCTTATAGCGGGTCCTTCGTTAGCCCTTTCCTGCACTCTTCGCACACAATAGAAGATCTACTTAGTTCAACAAGTAAACAACTACAACAAACAAGGAAATATGCCTCATAGATTCATAAATTTAGGACACTGAATCAGTGAGTGATGGTGACAACAATAGAGATTGGGATTAGGAAAAACAGGAGGCTCCGAGGTTTCTTTCCGAGACAGGGATTATTGAGCTGATCAAGAGAATGAAACATATGGAATTGTTGAATTCCAAACTGTATACAATAGATTGTTTGCTCACCAATAGAATGTTGGAAATTGGGTCCGAGAATTTAATTCTAAAACAATTGGTTAGTGACACCAATTACAAGAAAATATTCACCCTTAAGGGATTCCCTTCATGTAAAAATCCTGGATCTTAAGCATAAGCAAGAGGAAATATGTTTCCTATAGGCTCTATTTTAGCAAGAGGTTGAGATGCAATATGAAACCCTCAATTCTTGGGTTCAAGGTACGAAAAATGGAACCCCCCTAGCAGAGGTTGAAGAAGTTGTTTAGATTGAAATCTTAGAGGAACACATTAGATGGGCCCGAGAACTAAATTTGAAGGTGAGGGGATTCTTAACACCTTCATCTCTGTCCTGATTCCATTCGGATAGGGATTTCTTTTCTTTGGGACACCTTGGGGTTACTTGATTTGACCCCAGGAAAGTGCGTGGTTGGGTTCCAACTCCACACTTTTCCTCCATTTTTGGACATTGGGAGATAGACTATAGGTCCTCTGGTCTAAGCGAAAGCTCTTCTCCCTCCCTCACGGGATTTTTCTCAATGTCGATTTCATGTAGGCCCAAGTTACTATACTGAGCTCAAAGGGTCTCAAGAGTAGGTAGCTGTAGCTAGGAACACTGAAAAATGGGTTGTTATTATAGACCTCATGGTGGTTATTCAAGATTCCTCTCCCTCTTGGTTGGACACAACCAGGGTCCACCAAATGACACCTTCATTGGGGTGAGAGTGTGATCTCCATTGAATGCTAGAACTAGAATGGAATCATTTGGTCTTCATCTGGTTTGATTTACAATGCACTCAAACCATTGAACATTCTATTTTTGACTGAAGTCTGAAACCCATGAGAGCCTTGCTAGGACCATTCCAAACTAACTAGGGTATGACTGCTTTTTAGTCTGTAGACAAGAGACTAGGAGTTTTGAAGCATTTGTGGTTTAGGCAATGTGGCTTGTTTGTTACGAGCGTCCCTCTAGGGCAGAGTCACCATGGTTACCTCGGACAATTTTGCTAGATTCATGTGGGTTAGGATCCATGGCATGCCCCTTCTCCCTTGAGACATCTACATTGTTGTGTCTTACTTCCCTCCTACATCCTTAGCTTTTGCTCTCCACTGGGACTTAGAGGAGGACCCTTAATCGGGATTATATCCAGATATTGTTTAGTATTAGACTGTAATGTTCCCCAACCAAATCTGATATAAAAATCAGATCTAACTGGTTGAGAACTTTCGTCAAACACTTAAATTGTTTGGTCAAAGTCCTTGGGCAAATCAACTCTCTTGCTGTCCCAACTGTCAAGGTGGATTACTTATGTGTTTAGAGGGTCAATGGGATGAGTTCCAACCTCCTTAGAACCCACAAAGTGTCTGCTGTTATGATTATTTGCTTGCTGTTATGTATATGACAGTTTTTCTCATTGAGGCATTATGTCAAACAGTTTGCATAACATGGCTGTAACTTGCATTTCCATCCATGTTTTTGAGTTTAACTTGTATAAATCAACATTAATTCAAGTGGAACATAGAATAGAATAAACATAAGAGTAAATGACAAGTAATACACAACAAAAGCACAAATACCTCCACATAATCCTTGCTTGTTTATTTATTATAAATGGCTGTCCAATGATAGTAATTTCCAGATCTGATATAAGTAATATAACAACCACTTTATCGGTCTATAATGGCTCCAAAAGGCAAGGAAATATTGTCAATGATCCTCCTTTTCGATCCCCTAATGATAGCTGCCCAAAAGAGATGCTATATCATGCAAAATCCATAATTCCCATACCAAGAAATGTGCCCTCCTTGTTGCTTACGCCCTGCTGAAATATGCACAATAAATCTGATGTAAAATCTTTATGAAATGGCTGCAATCTTGTAAATCTGATGATGGCTAACTTATATGAGAAGTTCCCCTGGATGTAGATGTCAAATCTGACCACAAATTACTGGATCTCAAACCCCTAGTGCGCCCTCCTTCAGTAAATTCTCCCCAGCTACGAGAATAAATAATATGGATGCTAGAAACCCCTAAGGGTGCCAAGAAAAGTCGCTCCAGGTGAGCCAAACACAAACCAACTCAGATCTCTTCAAGATCTCACTCCCAGAAGCCAAATCGAACTCCTTCCTACTAGACAGTGTGCCCTCTTTGCAGAATCCTCAAACAGTTGTGCCCTCCTTTACCAACAATGCAAGAAATGGATCTGAAACTGAAATAGAATGGTGAGGGTGGAATATTTCACCACCTTGGCCAAGCTTGGATCAGGAAAGGTGGAATCTTTCATCACCGTGCTGATCTCTAGGGTTTATTTAGTCAAAACCCTCAAAACCCCCAAGTATCTTGAGCTTTCTAGCCAAGAGGCCAGACATAAAAAATCAATCAACATAATGAGAGAATAGAAGCCCCTATCTCTCTTTTATACCCCCTTTCACCTTTTTCCATTCAAGTGACTTTTAATTCATCTTTAAAATTTCTTCATTAAATCACTTTATTAATTTAATGACCCTTTTAACTCCAAAAAATGATTAATTCACCCTTATAACTTCTCCTGCCACTGAAAGTCACTTTTTATCATCCTATTCTTTAGATAGTTTTGTTCCGGTTCCAACGAGCTATTACACTAAGGTGTTCCTCCAAGAAACAAGCTCCAAATAACAACTTCAGTGTAATTAATTAAAATATGCTCAATAATAACCCAAAATTACGGAAATCGTTGGAATGCAACAAAACCAAGCACAAGCTGTGCGGAATGGATCCTGATGATGAAATATGATGAATAATGTAAGTCGGGCCCCATAAAACTCCTCAAAACTGCCTGAGCTCACTATCAACCCCAATTGGTTACTCTGGCATGCATCCCAAAGTGCAACATAAGGGAATCCAAAAATGGGGACATTACATCGACCTTGGGGGTCCTCTTTGGGGACTTCAACGTCTGTACTAGATCATAACAGATTCCATTCCATGATAGGTTTGAGGAAGCATTTTGTCTTCACGATATTAATCCAGATCTAGTGAACCTTCACAGGATTTTGGATGATGCTTTGGGACTCCTCACAATCTACAAAAGCATCTTTTGCATCTTGGTGAGTCCCATGAGCCACTAATCTTGAATGACCTCCCTTGCTATCTGGATTCCAACAGGCTCACATGATTTCCTGTAATAAACAGCCTCCAAGTTTCACTTTCTGAAGTGACCCCAAAAAAAGTTATAGTGAAAATTCCAAGATGACTTGCTTGAGGAAGAAAAACCCTAGGATCGATGCTTTGATACGAAATGTAATGAACCAAATGCTTAAAAATATCATAACGGAACAGAAGTACACACCATGTACAAAATGTGAGTGTGGAGCACAACTCCAAGATAGATAAGTTACACAATAACTCCTTAAAGAATAGGAGAACCTCCTCCACATAACCAAATACATTCATACATCACAATTCACATCTCTACAATAATGAATACATGATCTCCATATATACCTATTCACACTTGCACATGAGTTCCCTTTACTATTAGGCCAACCTTATTACATATTATTTACACATTACATGTACATTTAGTGTAATATCCCTAATTCTGCAGATCGGAATATATGTCTCAACTGCCTATTATTTACTACCGGAACTGATACACTTTGGGTTTCTGGATGCATTTAGTAATTCAGTTTTAACATGCGTGGTGATTTTGCATGTGGAACAATTGTTTAACAATATATAATCAAGCATGCAATAGATAAAGAACACAAAACAACACAATCTATGTATTATGAAATAAGACTGAATACAATGCCGCATGCGGTGAAATAAAATGAATCTCTCGGCTAGATTAGAGATAGATGGATCTTAGTCGGAATACAATAAAGAAACTAAAGCAATAATACTCGAAACCAGAAGAATTATGCTGGATCAATGGATGAGTGATATGAACTGCTGCATGCTACGACAACTCACACGACAACTGCTGCAAGACTGGAAAGTTCACTCTTGTGGCTAAACTCCTCGGATCTGCCTGGAATCTGTCTCAAACAGTGCACGCTAACCTCATACACACTCCCAGTGTCTGTCGGACTGAAGATCGGCCCTTTGCTGATCTGTACGAACCCCAGATGGGATCTCCAGGGGGGTTGCGCCCCTACTGCTTCCAACTGCTGCGCCCTAGTGATTCCACCGTCAGAATCCATCTATATGTATCTCAAACTGAGCACCTAGGTATCCTCTGTAATGGGTTAAAAGGGTTTCCTTGGATCTGATCCGGTGATCTCTCGGGAACCTAGAATGTATCCTCCCCAAGTGCTACGCCGTCACTGGCTAACTGATGCGCCCAAGTGGATCCTCCGTCGAAATATGACGAGTAATAGCTCAAAAGATGCGCCCTGCCTTCATCTCAACTGGGTCGAAGGAAATCTATGAATTCTCCTAGGGCGGGACAAGCTAACCCTCAGAGTCTCCCAACACTTGCGCCCTCCTCCTGATGAAGTGTGCACTAGCTGTATGAACTTGTAAACTGTTGCTACAAAACGATGAAAGATCTGGATGATCTTCTCGATGACTAGGGTGTGTCTCAACACCGAAATCAACCCACTAGTGTCTTCCTCCTGGAATCCACAATCTCCACTGATTCACCTGAACCTGTATAATCTCCTCAGAGCTCATCTGTCAAATCATAATATGCATAATGAGGAATTAGGTCGCTTTTCCTCCTCATATACTCCTCCAAAACCCTATTTCGCTGTTAACCTTTATTCTTAGCTCTCTCACTTATGCGCTCTTCTATTTTTGGCCCAACATCACTTAAAGGTGCTTTTACCCACTTTTCACTTAATGTCTCTTTCAAATTATAACATTGTCTAGTGAAGTAACATCAAGTGACCTTGTTTTCCCCTGTATCTCCCTGGCTATAGTCTAACGGGGATGTTTAGACTACTAAAACCTCCTCTCTAGAGCTCCTACTTGGAAAGGGACATTACAGTCCTCCCTTCCAGAGATTGCTTGTCGTCAAGGAATACCAACCCAGGGTGCTGCAAAACCTGCTCACTCTCCCAAGTAGCATCCTCCACTGGAAGCCCTCTCCATCTGATCAAACATTCCTTGACGACCCTGCTCCTCAATCTCCGCTCTCGGAAATCCAGTACCTCCTCTGGAACCAACTCAAGCTACCCCTTCTCATCCAAGGGCGGAAGCTCCTCTGAAACGCTGATGAATTGTCCCACGACTTTCTTGAGACAAGAAACGTGGAACACATTGTGAATTCGACTCCCCTCTGGAAGCTCTAACTCGTAGGCAACCTCGCCTACCCTGTGTATGATTCAGTAAGGCCCATAGAACCTGGGCTTGAGCTTTTCTGCCCCACTCTTCTTCAGAGATGACTGCCTGTAAGGTTGTAGCCTCAGGAATACTGGATCCCCAATATCGAAGCTACGCTCTGTCCTGTGTCTGTTTACACTCACCTTCTGTTGATTCTGTGCCATCTGCAGATTCTCTTTGAGTACCTTGAGAATATCTTGACTCTCTACTATCCAGTCTTTGGCTTTTGGAGCCCGACTATCTTCGAAAACCAAGTCAATCAAAGTGGGAGCATCATACCCATATAATGCTCGGAAGGGGGTCATGCCGATGGACATGTGGAAGGTGGTGTTGTAGCAATGCTCTCCTAGATGTAGCCACCTCACCCATGCTCTCTGCTGTCCGCTCACATAGTTCCTCAAGTAACCCTCAACCCACTTGTTGACTATCTCTGTCTTCCCATCAGTCTGAGGGTGGTAACTAGTGCTGGGTGTCAACTCTGTCCCCACCAATCTGAATAAATCCCTCCAAAATGTGTCGATAAACCGACTGTCCCTGTCACTGACGATGTTCTGTGGCAACCCATGAAGTCTAAAAACCTCTCTGAAGAATAGCTTTGCCACCTGTACTGCGATGTAATCGGTCGGAATGGCATAGAAATGCGCGAACTTGGTCAATCTGTCGACAACCACATAGATACAATCCTTACCCTGAACCTTGGGTAGGCCTGTAATGAAGTCCATGGAGATGCTTTTCCATTTCTGTTCTAGAATGGGAAGTGGCTGAAGTAACCCTCTTGGAAGAGTCTGCTTTGACTTGTTCTGCTGACAAGTCACACACTCACTGATATGTCTCATCACATCTTGTTTGAGACCCTTCCAAGAGAATCTCTCTCTGACTTGCCTGTAGGTTTTGAAAAACCCTTGATGGCCTACTAGTGGGGAGTCATGTATTGCAGCCAAAATCTTCTTCCTGAGACCCGATCCTGGCACTAGATAGACTCGGCCTTTGTAGAATATGACGTCGTCCATGACTCTGTACCTGTTATCTTGTACTTGCCCATCCAAAATCTCACAAGCAAACTTGTTCTTGGAATATTCTACTAACAAGTGGGATTTCCAATCTGTTGAAATCTCCATAAGGGAACAAGCTACTGGTCTCCTAGACAATGCATCCACCACAATGTTCTTCTTACCCTTGACATACTCTATGTCAAAATTAAAGGCCTGGACCTTTGCCACTCACTTCTGCTGACGCTCACTGAGATCCTTCTGCTCAAGGAAATACTTCAAGCTGTTATGGTCTGTCTTGACCACAAATTTGCTGCCCACCAAGCATTGTCTGAATTTGGTCAAGGCATGCATGATTGTGAGCATTTCCTTGTCATAGATCGAGTACAACCTCTTGGCTTGACTGAGCTTCCTGCTCTCAAACACAATGGGGTGTCCTCCCTGCATCAACACCGCTCCTATCCCCTCTCCTGATGCATCACACTCCAATACAAACGATAGCATGAAGTCTGGCAATGCTAATACTGGGCATGTGCCCATGACTTCCTTCATGTGATCAAATGCCTTCTGTGACTTGTCTGTCCAGATGAAGGCCCCTTGTCTGGTGAGATCGGTGAGTGGTGTCCCCAACTGTGAAAAGCCTCTTACAAACCTCCTGTAATAGCTGCATAGCCCAAAGAAACTCAACTCTATCACGTTCTTGGGCGTTGGCCAATCCAAAATGGCCATGATCTTCTCCTGGTGCACCTGTACCCCCTGTGCACTGATAATGTGACCTAAATAAAGCAGCTTTGTCATGCCAAACTCACACTTTGACTCCTTGGCATATAGTGACTGGGACTCCATGATGGTGAGTACCTCATCCAAGTGCCTTAGGTGCTCCTGCCATGTCTTGCTGTATACCAAGATGTCGTCGAAGAATACCAATACTAATTTCCTCAAGTGATCCTTGAAAATATGGTTCATGACTGAAAAGTAGCTGGTGCATAGGTTAGCCCAAATGGGATAACCAAAAACTCAAAATGGTCATAGTGGCATCAAAATGCCATCTTCTCTATATCCTGCTCTTGAATGCGGATCTGATGATATCCAGAGCGTAGATCAATCTTAGAGAAGAAAACTGCCCCATGCAGTTTGTCCATCAACTCATCAATGCGTGGGATAGGATACTGGTTTTTTGATGGTTTTCTTGTTCAAAGCCCGGTAGTCTATACACATCCTCATGGTACCATCCTTCTTCAGGACTAAGACAACTGAAAAAGCGAATTGGCTACTGCTGGGTCTGATGTGTCCCATCACTAGCAATTCCTTGACTACTTTCTCTATCTCATCCTTGAACCTCCGAGGATGACGATAGGGTGCTGTAATCATGGGTTTAGCACTCTCCTCCAACTCAATGGTGTGCTCAAACCCCCTGTCAGATGGTCTCCCTGGTGGAATCGGGCCAAAAACTTGCTGATGTCGCCCCAACAAAGTCCTGATGTTTGTCTGATACTGCTGCTGACCATCTGAATCCCTCCATGTGGTGATCAAGCACTTTGCTGCATAAGGTACCTCCCCATGCCTAAAGATCCTCTCCATCCTCTTGGTCGAAACTGTCCTGGGTTCCCCTGTCGACATGCCCCTCAACACAATTCTCTTCCCCTCACTGTCTCTGAACCCCATCTCAAGGGTTTGGTAGTTGGTCGTGATCTTGCCCAAGGTGATCAACCACTGGACTCCCAACACATCTGTGTCAGATAGGTCAACTAAATAAAATGTGTCTCTCACAGTGTAGTTACCTAGCTTTACCTCCAAGTCCCAGACTCTGTCTATACACTCCACTGAGTGGCCATCTGCTACTGCAACATCAAACCCCTCAAACTCCTCTATGTGAAGTGCTCGCCTCGATACCAATGAAGCATCAATGAAGTTGTGGGTGGCCCCACCATCTATTAGGGAAATTGCCCTCTGTCCCTGAATAGTCCCTCTGATTCAGAGGGTGTCATACCTGGGAATACCAGAAAGGGTTGCTATGACTCCTCCCTTTGCTGGTGTTCGTCTATTAGCCTTCTCATGAGGCTGTGGCTCTACCGTTGGTTGAGTCCCTGCTGGTGTCAAGGTCTCTTGGGAGGCTGACCCTCTGCACATTATGGCTCCTCCTTCGAGCTGTTGAGATCACTGTCTTGTCCCTCCTCATCACTGTCTGTTGCCACCTCTATGTAATGGATTTCTCCCTTGCCCATGCTCTTGTGGACGGGGACCCAAGGGTTTTGCATGTGAAGAAGAGATTCTTCCTCATAAGATCTTGCCTCGTCTCATCATCCATTTTCTCCTTGCCCTTCCACTCTCTCTCGAATGGCTTCCTATCTCTGTCCTTCTGTGGCACAAAGGGTTTGGAGAAAGTTTTAGTTTTTGGCACTGAGTCTGCTAGATCTCTAGTGCATAGGATGGCATCTTGTAATGTGTGAGGCCTGTAGGTCTTCACCCATCCTCTCAAGGATTTTGTGAGCCCCTCTGTGAAAATCATGATCAACTTGGGCTCTGAAATATCTGTCACTGCCACGACTACCCTCTGGAACTCTGTGATGAATGCCTCTAGCGTGCCAGTCTTCCTCAACTGAGCTAAGTCCCTGAAATGGATCTCTGGATCCCTCCTGTCAAACTTGTACATGATCCTCTCTGTGAACTCCTTGTAAGAAGTGATGTGACTATGACCCAACGTCAACAGTCCATGATGCCACTACTCATGTGCCTCACCCACCAAATGCAGGGTAGCGAAACTGATGCCCTTAGTCTCTGTCATCTGGTTGAGCTTGTAGTACGTGTCCATTTTTTGTACCCAAGCTCTAAAAGTGCATTTGGATGATCCATTGAAAGAAGGTATAGTGAGTTTACCAACTTTTTGGATGAAGTTTATGTTATGCCCTAGCTGCTGTTGTTGCTGTCCTCCCCTCTAAGTATCTCTGGGACGGTTCCTGAGCCTGAGTCCACAATACTCGACTAGGGTCATGTCCTGACAGAAATCTGGTCCCAATGCTGCATACTCTCTCCTATACTCAGTAAGATCCTCTGTCTGTGTGGGCTCCCTCTGTGCTATGGGCTGCTATGCTGTTGTTGGGGGTGCCCTCTGGAAGCTGGGGAATAATGGCCTGGGAATCCTACTCGAAGAAGTATATGTGCGAGTAGGTGAATAGGGTTTGCTGCCTTCCCCTGAGTTCCCCTGCGCTGCATGTGGGGCCTGTGTGCCCGACGTGCTCCCTGTGGCCAACCTATTGACCATCTGTGCGAATGACTGAGTCATAGCCTGTTGACTGACCACTAAGTTGTTGAGTACTTGCATGAAGGCTGCCTCTGGGTGCATGGGGGCCTTGCCATTGCCCTCTGGTCTCTCATATCTGTCTCCCATCATCCTCTCTGCCTCACACTCTGCCTCATGCTCTTCCCTTCTCTCTGCTTCCCTATGCGCCTCTTCCTCTTCCTTTGAGCTAGGAGGAAAGAGGGGATAATCTGGCCTAGGTCTCCTCCTTTCCCTGCATCTGTTGTAAGTGACATATTCGTCACATATGTGCTCACGACCCTCTGGGTCCGGGTTCTCTACTGAACTCATCGAAACTTTAGGCATAAGCTGGCAGGACTAAAGTTCTAATACCACTGTAATATCCCTAATTCCGCAGATCGAAATATATGTCTCAACTGCCTATTATTTACTACCGAAACTGATACATTTTGGGTTTCTGGATGCGTTTAGTAATTCCGTTTTAACATGCGTGGTGATTTTGCATGTGGAACAATTGTTTAACAATATATAATCAAGCATGCAATAGATAAAGAACGCAGAACACCTGCAATCTATGTATTATGAAATAAGACTGAATACAATGTTGCATGCGGTGAAATAAAAGGAATCTCTCGGCTAGATCAGAGATAGATGGATCTTAGCCGAAATACAATAAAGAAACTAAAGCAATAATACCCAGAACTAGAAGAATGATGTTGGATCAAGGGATGAGTGATATGAACTGCTACATGCTACGACAACTCACATGACAACTGTTGCAAGATTGGAAAGTTCGCCCTGGTGGCTAAACTCCTCAGATCTACCTGGAATCTGTCTCAAACAGTGCGCCTTGACCTCATCCACACTCCCAGTGTCTGTCAGACTGAAGATCNGACAACTGTTGCAAGATTGGAAAGTTCGCCCTGGTGGCTAAACTCCTCAGATCTACCTGGAATCTGTCTCAAACAGTGCGCCTTGACCTCATCCACACTCCCAGTGTCTGTCAGACTGAAGATCAACCCTCTGTTGATCTGTACAAACCCCAGATGGGATCCCCAGGGGGGTTGCGCCCCTACTGTTGCGCCCTAGTGATTCCACCGTCAGAATTTGGCTGCATGTATCTCAAACTGAGCGCCTTGGTATCCTTTGTAATGGGTCAGAAGGGTTTCCCTGGATCTGATCCGGTGATCTCTCGGGAACCCATAATGTATCCTCCCCAAGTGTTGTGCCCTCACTAGCTAACTGATGCACCCAAGAGGATCCTTCAACTGAATCTGATGTAATAGCTCAAAAGATGCGCCCTGCCTTCCTGTCAACTGGGTCAGAACGAAATCTATGAATTCTCTCGGGGCGAGACGAGCTAACCCTTAGAGTCTACCAGTACTTCCACCCTCCCCCTGATGAAGTGCGCACTAGTTGTATGAACCTATAAACTGCTGTTGCAAAACGATGAAAGAATTGGATGATCTTCCCGATGACTAGGGTGTGTCTCTCAACACCGAAATCAACCCATTGGTGTCTTCCTCCTGGAATCCACAATATCCACTGATTCGCCTGAACCTATGTAATCTCCTCAGAGCTCAACTGTCAAATCATAAGATGCATAATGAGGAATTAGGTCGCTTTTCCTCCTCATACACTCCTCCAAAACCCTAATTTGTTGTTGACCTATATTCTTAGCTCTCTCACTTATGCGCCCTTCTATTTTTAGCTCAAAATCACTTAAAGGCGCTTTTACCCACTTTTCACTTAATGTCACTTTCAAATTATAACATTCTTTAGTGAAGTAACATCAAATGACCTTGTTTTCCCATGTATCTCCCTGGCTATAGTCTAACGGGGATGTTTAGATTACTAAGCCCTCCTCTCTGGAGCTCCTACTCAGAAAGGGACATTACATTTAGCCCGAAATATGCCCCCCTTAGGGTCATATCATATACATTTAACCCTATATATGCCCCCCTTGGGTCATAACATTTCCTCATTGTGGGGGGTCTAGTGTGGTTGATTATGTTTTCCCTCTGCTCCCCTAGCCCCTCCTTGCACTACTATCTTGTTTGACAATGGGGATTCATACGCCTTCTCTTCCTGCCTTTGCCAGCGACTTCCTCTCATCTCCCGCTTCTTGTCCCTAGAGTCTTCTTCCTCCAAATACAATCATCTGTGATTTAGGAAGCAATTCTCAACTTCTATCCCCACATTACCAAACTACCATCCCATTTCCCAAGCTACAAGATCAGCCCCATGAATCAGTGTGATGACAATGACTACAAGGCACTTTATATACAACTTTGTCATCCCCTTTTTTATAACCCCACCTCTTTCCCCCTCCATAAATCTTAACGATGTCTCCATCACTGCAAGAAACACCTTTTATTTCACAGAAGCATGAGTTGTGTATGGCTCTTTGTATTCTCTTAAGACATTTTGGTGCATTGTCTTCTCTCACCATTCTAGTCTTCCTTATGATTCAAACTCCCAAGCCATGTTTTCCCACACCACTGCATTTTATGATGTGCCCAGGCAACCTCATAATTAGGCACCTCCTCCTCCTCCCCAATTCCATGCTACCTATTCTTCTACATAGATATTCAATAGGTAATCTTGGAGATGAATACTAACAGAACGATAGATGAGGATGGGTTTGAGGTGTAGCTTTTCAAACATGCTAGACCAACTCTTCTTTATTACATTATTGATCTGTTTAACCATGTTGTTTTCTCAGGATTTTCACAAGGATGGTCCCGACTCCCACCACACAATTCACCCAATCCACAAATAAGGGGCTCGGGCGGAGTCAAACAATTACATGACAATCATTGTGGGCCACACTTTCTCCACTCTTTATGCTACTACCTAAGTAACAGGATACGTCCAAACCCCCCTCTGTGTCACGTATCCTATGTGTCGGACACAATACGTGAGGACACGTGTCAGACACGTGTACGGAATATGTCTTGTTCACAAGACACGTTTCTAACACGTGTCTGACACTTACCTTCAACGTGTCCCGCTCAAAGAAGTATTTGGCTCATGTTTTCTCATGCAAGTTGAAGTTGTGAGGTGTTTTGGTGTGCAACTAAGGGTTATTTTGCCTTACTAATGCTATTTAAAGAGGTCCCCACCCCCTCCATTTCACCCACCCTAGTAATTAATGGTAATGTTAAATTCTTAAAGTATACTTAAATTTTTAACATTACCATTAATTGTTTTAGGATGTTTGAGAGTGGTTCCAACCTCATTGGACTTCATATGGAGAAGTAGAATTTTAGGTCCCATTCAAAATTCAGCAGACTTAACAGTTTTCAGGATTTCAAGATTGGCAAGATTGCAATGTTTCCACTGGATTCTATCATGTATGAGGGTATGGAA
>SNQJ01S0004223.1:394860-413065 GCA_010110895.2 Picea sitchensis
AGCTAGCTAACTTTAGTATTAATATGATACAAAAAAGAGTACAAACATCAATTCTTGTGGCTTGCCAACCGGGAAACTAGGACCACAAGAGTGACAATATATCATTGTTTTTATCATACAAAAAACAATAGTGTCTTTCAAACTAACTATAAACTAAAATAGCTACCTTCCTATCCTACTATCACTAGAAAAACAAGTATAGAAACAATGATGGAGAGGGTAGCTAATGTTTCCTCCCTGAACAGACCGAGATAAACATAAGAGATTATGCAGAAGGTCCATCCTCTTGCTTTAGGAAACCTCCTTTGCCGTCCTGCTCCATTAGCTCCTCCACCAAGATAGGATTGCAGGGTGAACCTCCATATGCTTGGGAAGGATCTGTATTCTCCATGGGAGAGCCAAGAAAGTCCGTAGGAGTGGCAACTGAAATTTCAATATATAATATTTCCTGACAAAGAGTGTCAAATTTATGATCCATGACATGTAGCTTGTCCCACATGGCATTTTGTCGGTTGCCCTTCTCCTCAACAATTTGTGTAATAAATGCCTCGTTCAACCAATATAATTCCATTAGTTTAAAAATTTTGGTGTCCCTAGTGCAAGAATAATCAAAATCATGAATCTAGTCTTTGAAATCTACCTCCAGTGATTCCTTGGGGAGCTGTTGTCTTTGCGATTTGATTTTCTTCCCCATATCCTCAATCTCCCTCTTAGTATCCTTAGAGAAACGAAATGGAAGTCTGAGGCAACCCTCATAGAGTCCAATTGAGCTCTAGTTAGGCGTTGGGGAGTCTTGTAGGAAGAAGAGGGTTTCGTAGCTAAGGGTGTGCACCCATAAAAAAAACAAAGGAGTGAACCACCCCATGATTCTGGTTAGAGGATGAGATCGCAGCGATAGAGAGTTCAAAGTTCCAAAGGATGCTAGGCTATTATAGGCAGGGCAATGGATTAAGCTTTTGGATAGTTCTAGAATCCCTTTCCCTTTAAACTCATTCCCCCGCCACAAAGACAAGAAGTTGCCTGTCCCTCTTAGGGAACACCCAAGACTCACAAAAGTCCAAAGACCTATGCAACCAACATCCAAGATGATGCACAGGATCAATTACAAAACCAGTAAGATAGTAGGGGTTCTTTTACACAAAGAAAGTAGGTAAACCAAGATTAGAGAAGGGAAAGAAGCATGGTTTTCTTCCCAGAAACCACCCCTATCATCTAGCAATCTTGAAGAATTCAATGAATTACTCCTGACTGCATAGAGAACATGAAACCAAAATGAAGCCCATACCATAAAAACATGAACAAAATTACGGACCAAGAGATGTAGAATTAGACTCCTCTTGCACAGTTCACATCCAAATTTCTTGAATTTGGAGCAAGTTGTGGCTATAACCTTTTCTAACTGGTTTGCCTGTCCAACACCTTCATATGCTATAAAACCTTTGTAGCCAATTTGTTCCGTGATTGAAAGTCCAACCGTTACTTCGCCCTCATCATTCACACTACCGTCATCCAAAATTCCCATCTCAACCATAAAAACTTTAATACCTGCACAGTTCAAATCGCCTTGCATTGAAAGGATTAGGAGGTGCCATTTATCATGGCCTCTCTTAGCCACGTGGGAAGATATATATATATATATATATATATATATATATATATATATATATATATATATATATATATATATATATAGGCCTCGTAATCAAGGCCGATGGTTTACCCCATTTACCATCCATGGATCACAGGGAAGTACTTGGAGGGTTTTCCGCAAGGGTTTCCTTGGATATATATATATATATCCCCGATCCGACTATGCTAGGCTCAAGCATGAGGTTTATTTCATTTTAGCATTTACTTGAACCATAAACAAATGCAGCTACACAATTCACACGTGCTACAATAACCAAGATCACAAGAAGAAGTAGCATGCACAAGAACACAAGAAATATCCCGGGAAATCCTTCTACTCAAGGGAAGAAAACCCAACAATCCTTTGCTATATTCTCAAGAGAAGATCCCCCAACCATAAAACCCTAATGCACACAAGAGGGTGCTCTACTACCTTGAAACTTGTGCCCAAGAGAGGTGCGCACTTCAGCCCTTAAAGTGTACTTGCTGAAATTATGAAATGTCAAGTGACTTGTATGTTTCCTCAATGGGGAAATCACCTTTATTTATACTAGACTGGACACAACAAAAGTGGTGTCTATTGGCACAACAGGGCCGACCTCAATAACTCAGAAAATAATTAATTATTACAATAAACCTTAATTATCTTTCACATATGTTGGGGCCGACTTGTACCCTTTACATCACAATTAGGGTTACAAGCAAATCTTACACTTAGACAATATAGCAAGGGATCCACACGTCCACTAGTGCTCAGCCACTAGGGACACGTCCACCTGTGCTCAGCCACAGGGACGTCATAGTCAACAGAATCATTTGGAGTATCACATTGTCTCAACTCTCACACAGAGGAGAACGATACACCCATCACATGGGCACACCCAACCATTGGGGGACGACTCAACTCTCTAGAGGAGAATGATGCCCCAACCACTTGGGGGACGATTCAACTCTCACATAGAGGAGAACGATGCCCCATCACGTGGGTATGCCCAACACTGGGCTCCCTCTCAGGTCGACTCGACTCAATCACAGAGGAGAACGTATCTTGGAGGATGTCTCACGAAGTTGCAATCATCAACACTCCCTCTCAGCAAGGGAGGCCTTCTCCACCAGGCCAAGTCTCTCACGAGAGTACTCAAACTTCGTCCTGGCAAGCGGTTTGGTGAAGATATCTGCAATCTACTCATGTGTAGGAAGGTACTGCACGTGTATTGCTTTCCTCTGCACCATGTCTTTGATATAATGATATTTTATCTCAATGTGTTTCGATTTATTGTGAAACACAGGATTCGCAGAGAGCTTTACACAACTCTGGTTATCGCAATGAATAATGGTAGAATCCATCTCATGATCAAATAAATCCGTCAGGAGCTTGCAAAGCCACACTGCTTCGTGGATTGCCACACTCAACGCTATATACTCTGCTTCTGCGATACTCAAGGCCACAGAGCTCTGTTTCCTGCTGCACCAGGAAACCATGGCAGACCCCAAGGTAAAACAACAACTGGATGTGCTCTTCCTATCCACTGTGCTCCCTCCCAATTTGCATCGACATATCCCTGCAAACTCATTTCTACATTGGAGGCATATCTCAGGCCATATCCAACTGTTCCTCGTAGATATCTCAATACATGCTTTGCTGCTATCCAGTGAGTCTGTCTCGACTGACTCATGAACTGACTAAGTACATTCAGTGCATAGCATATATCAGGTCTGGTGTTAACCAGATACATCAATGATCCAATCAACTGTCGATATAAATGTGGATCAATCTCGCCTGAATCAGTAGAAACATCGTTCATTTTCTTCAAATCCATCACCATCGGTGTAGGCATGGATTTGCAGTGTGTCATACCGAACTTCTTCAATATCTCCACTGTATATTTTCCTTGACTCAGGAAAATCTCATCAGTCCTCTGCCATACTTCTAGTCCCAAGAAGTAGTGCATCATACCCAGATCCTTCATCTCGAATTCAGAAGTCAATGCTCGCTTGCATTCAACAATAAGGCTTTCTGAACTGGTGAGGAATAAGTCATCCACATACAGGACCAAGATCAGGCACTCGTCACCAACAATGTGATAATATAGGTTTGGATCAACAACACTCTTGTTGAAGCCCAAACTCATCAAGAATCCATCCATCTTCTCGTACCAAGCACGAGGTGCCTGCTTTAGTCCAGACTCCATACATGGCTTTCTTCAACCTGCACACATGAGATTTCTTGTCGTGTATCACGAATCCTTCTAGCTGCTCGATGTAAACTTCTTCCTCAATCTCACCATTGAGAAATGCTGTCTTTACATCCATCTGATGTAGTTTCCAACCCATGGATGCAGCTAGTGAAATGATAGTACGGATGGAAGTGTATCGGGCTACTGGAGCAAATGTCTCCTCATAATCAATTCCCTCCACTTGTGAGAATACTTTGGCTACAAATCTCGCTTTGTATTTCTTGACACTTCCATTAACTGTATGCTTGATCTTATAGATCCACTTGGAAGTCACTACAAACTTCCCTTTTGGTCTCGGAACAATATCCCACACATCATTCTTCATGATGGACTGACTCTTCTGCCATGGCATCTTGCCATACCTATTGCCTTGCTGCTTCTCCATGACAAGAAGGCCCAATATCAATGATGTGGCTCATGGATGAAAAATAGCTCGAAAATATCTTTGGTTTCTTGCTCTCTCGGAATGTGTGCCTCGAGGAGTTGCATGTCCCTCTACCTCCTGCAGAGTTTGTCGAGCCTAGGCATGCCTTTTATGGCCTACTGCAATGTCTCTGGGGACATCAATTGGAGCAACTGGATCAACCAGATCAACTGGATCGACTAGAATAATGGTTGTCTCCCTCTGAATTGCTGAAGGGGGAGAAGGTACTGTCTCACTGTAAATCTCCATCTGAGATTCTCTGGATCTTCGAAAGGCTATCTCTTCCTCAAAGATGACATCTTTGCTCACCTCAATCTCTCTAGCCAAGGATGTAGATCCGGTATGCCTTCGAAGATTCACTGTATCCCACAAATGTACCCTTTCTCCCTGAAGGGTCTAGCTTGGACCTCTTCGCTTTGGGTATATGAAAGTATACTGGACACCCAAATATCTTGAAGTGTCCAACCTCAAGCTTCACTCCGGTGAAGGCTTCTTTGGGAGTCATATTCTTCAAAATCTGGTGAGGACTCTTGTTCTGAACGTATACTGCTGTCATGGATGCTTCTGCCCACAAAATCATAGGTAGACTCTGATCATGTATCATTGTGTTGGTTACTTCAACGATAGTTCTTTTCTTTCTCTCTTCAACCCCATTTTGTTGAGGGTTATAAGGAATTGTGTACTCCCTCTTGATCCCTGCCTCAATACAGAAATCACTGAAATCCTTGGAGGTGTATTCTCCTCCATTGTTTGATCTTAGTAGCTTGATCTTCCTTCCGGTCAGGTTTTCAACCTGAGCTTTGAATTCTTGAAATCTTGCAAGGACTCCATCCTTGGTCTTCAAGAAATAAATCCATGTTTTTCGAGAGTGATCATTTATGAAGAGCACATAGTACAAATATCCATTTAAGGAGGCAACAATCATTGGTCCACACACATATGAATGTATCAAGTCCAAGATTCCCTTGGATCTGCTGTCACTGCTCGAGAAGGACCCCTTGACATTCTTGCCAAGAGCACAACCTCTGCAAACACCTTTATGCTGAACCTGTATCTCTGGAAGGCCTGTTACCATTTTTCCTAGAGCTGGAAGGGCTCTATAATGAATGTGAGCAAGTCTCCTATGCCATAGCTCACTCAAGCTGATAGTATCATGTAACAGGGCCTGGACTGGTCGGATAGTCAACCTGTATAACTTGTTTTCTCGAACACCAATTACTCGGGAAGAATTCATATGTGAGTCCTTATGCCATGCAAGAAATTTTCCTTCAGAAAAGGTAACCTTGTAGCCTTTGTCTTCTAAGGCAGAAATGGAGACAAGGTTCCTCTTCATCCCAGGTACATATAGTACCTCACTCAATTGAAGAGGTATGTCAGAATCTAGTTGGAATGTAGAAGTTCCAACCCCTTTCACATTATATCTGGTATTGTCTCCAAGTACAACATGTAGTTTGGTCTCTTTCTCAACAAGATTTGTCAGATGATCTCTATATCTGGTCATGTGCCTAGAGGCACCACTGTCAATTAACCAAATATCATTATCAGTAGGAACCGTACCTGAGAGTGCTGAAATGAATAAGAAGGCTTCTTCTTTGATGTCTTCATCTCTCTGAAGTCTTGACTTCTAGGAACTGAAGTTGCTTGATCCATCAAGCTTATCTTCCACCATAGTTCTGTTCCTCATATTTTCAGATTCTTCACAAACCCTTACCAACTGGGCTAGTAAACCTAACAGCTAGGCTAGGCTAGCAATCTTAGGTTTCGTTGGGCTTATGACTGCTAACAATAAGCCTTGAAAGTCAGAAGAACACTGGTGATATGAAAAGCTCCTTCAATGAGCTGCAAAAACCCTAAAACTGAAATTTCTGTAGAAAATTGCGAAACCCTAGGGCCAAAAAGTCCAAAATTCTCGGAATTGAATCTGAGAGTTTTTGGAGGTGCGCTGAGGGAGGCCGTACACCCCTATGCAATTTTTAGCCCCAACGTTTTAGTATAAAGTGATGAAACACCCAAAATAGAGAAGGTCGTACGGTTTTCTGGAAACCCTAGGAGGGTCGTACATATTTTAGAAAAGAGGACGACTGGCTTTGTAGGCTTGTGCAATGGCTTCTTCAAGACCTATGCTCTGATACCATGTTGAATTTTCACTATGATAGGCTCAAGCATGAGGTTTATTTCATTTTAGCATTTACTTGAACCATAAACAAATGCAGCTACACAATTCACAAGTGTTGCAATAACCAAGATCACAAGAAGAAGTACCATGCACAAGAACACAAGAAATATCCTGGGAAACCCTTCTACTCAAGGGAAGAAAACCCATTAATCCTTTGCTATATTCTCAAGAGAAGATTCCCCAACTATAAAACCCTAATGCACACAAGAGGGTGCTCTACTACCTTGAAACTTGCGCCCAAGAAAGGTGTGCACTTCAGCCCTTAAAATGTACTTGCTGAAATTCTGAAATGTCAAGTGACTTGTATGTTTCCTCAATGGGGAAATCACCTTTATTTATACTAGACTGGACACAACAAAAGTGGTGTCTATTGGCACAACAGGACTGACCTCAATAACTCAGAAAATAATTAATTATTATAATAAACCTTAATTATCTTTCACATATGGTGGGGCCGACTTGTACCCTTTACATCACAATTAGGGTTACAAGCAAATCTTACACTTAGACAATATAGCAAGGGATCCACACGTCCACTAGTGCTCAGCCACTAGGGACATGTCCACATGTGCTCAGCCACAGGGACGACATACTCAACAAAATCATCTGGAGTACCACATCGTCTCAACTCTCACACAGAGGAGAATGATACAACCATCACATGGGCACACCCAACCACTGGGGGACGACTCAACTCTCTAGAGGAGAACGATGCCCCAACCACTTGGGGGACGACTCAACTCTCACACAGAGGAGAACGATGCCCCATCACGTGGGTATGCCCAACACTGGGCTCCCTCTCAGGTCGACTCAACTCAGTCACAGAGGAGAACGTATCCTGGAGGATGTCTCACGAAGTTGCAATCGTCAATAGTGCCATGGGTGAAAATACTATTTCTTTAAACATGAAGAAGAAATGTTCACTGTTTTGGCATAATAAAAATAATATAATATTATATGAATTTTTAATAAAATTGTATATAAACGTTAATTTGTAGTCAGTATATATATCGTGTTAAATATTGTCTTTAAAGTGACTGAGAATCACAATCGAAGAAATAATGAATTCGAACACAAAGAAAATATACGAAAATATTGATAAATGTCTATTCGTTAAAGATAAGAAAAATTCATTTAAAAACAAAAATGATATTTTGCTCACAAAAGTTAAGAGATTAAAACTAAGAAGAGGTTCATTTCTCAAAAGTTAAAGTATATACCCTCCAAGTACTTTCCCATGATCCATAGATGGTAAACAGGGTAAACCATCAGCCTTGATTACAAATCCTAACCCTGAGAGGATCAAGAGAGTCAAACCCATGATCTCCCCAACTTTGGGAAGAGATCTCACATTTGGCTCATAAGAACTTGAGCTAAGCCTCCAGGCTAAACATTAAAGTACAATTTGTTGACAAATCGATATTTATTGATTTAATTAATTTAAAAATCAAATTTTTACAAATAATAAAATGTTATCATTAACCAATTGACACGACGCTATTAAGATGATATCAATAAATTTTAACTTTGAAAAATCAAAATCAAACCTTGCTTATAGAAGTTAAATGGTTAAAATAATGAAAAATAGTGTTTTTGAAAATAGAAGAGTAAATTGTCGATAAAGAAATGTTAGTATATAAACTTGACTTATTGGGATTTTGAACCACATTGGTGATTGGTTATATGGACTTTGTGGTCTCACATTTGAGGGTTTAGGGGCAACTAACCAAAACCCTAAACCCATATATATTTAAGGCCTTAGCCTTATTTGTATCATTGAAGAACATCAATTATGAATTGGGTTTCTATTTGAGAGTGGAGTTTTCATAGTTTCTCCATTAGAACGTGTGTTCTCATGATAGATGTGTATTGGGGCTATTTACTTTTCTTTGTTGAGTTATTTATCTAGGGTTTATAGTTGTGTTACAATGAAATTATGGTTTTTGCTGAACTAGTCCAATACCACGTGATTCTCACAAGAAAATCAGGTTTATCTTAATTTTGAGATCGAGAAAATATTTTTTCAATAAAACCTTATTGTTATCCCAATCACAAAGTCATCACTTTGATGAGTCAACTTATCAACATTCTTCGAGCAAAGTCGACATTTTGTTTCTATTCCAAAAAATTAGATGTCCTATCTGATGAAGACATACTTGGAGTCATAAGAAGAGAAGTTCCATTCTAGAATGTTATCAACAAACAATTCCGATAAAAGTTGACCTAGGATTGATTGACGCTTCTACTAGCGTAGATCCATGTTAACCATGGATCTATCGAGCACCAAAAGAGATCAAATCCCTTGACGTGTAAAAGTTTTGATGATTTAAGATGGAACTAGACTAGTTATAGCTTACTAATCTCAATAAAGCTCAAAGCTCAAATCTTATGTACATATGGATATGTAAAAATACAGTTTTGATTATTGTCAAGATCTATATATATATATATATATATATATATATTTGCATTATAATAATATTTTTATGTAAACATCATATCTGTAATATTTATATTAATGTCTAAATCTAGTATTTATTTTTTAATTTTTTTATATAACACTTTTTATATTAATTGTACATATCAAATCTCTCGCTAACTTATAATATAACTATTATTATTATTTCAAATTTGTCATAAGTAATTTTTTTTTTTATAATATAACTATTACTATTATTTGTCATAAGTAATTTTTTTTTTAAGATGACATATCATGACTTAAGGGTTACCCATGTGACAACATTTATATGATATTGGGTTGTAGATTTAGCCAATATTACTTGGAATTTTGACCATCTTTCTATTATTTTTTCATGTGATTTAAGGAAAAAGCCTTTTAAATAAATAGGCATGTAATACCTCCGTAGACTTTAGTAGTCAAATCGCTGCACGGAGGGGGTCCCTTGTCCCACAAACAATGGGGTCTCATACACTAATTTGGTGTTTGGCTTGGCTGTGACCTTAAAAATAGATTATTATTATTATTATTTTTTATGTCTGGCGGAATCGGCAACTAGTTGGGCACGTACTCGCATTACACGTGGTCGTGTTATCAAAGTGCTACCACTATAACCTCTAGGTGTGCCCACGCTGCCCCACATGCTACACACGAGATTAGTCAGGGAGAGTTGAACTCAAAACCTCATGGAACTTCATATCACGGCACTAGCCAATTGAGCTGCCCCCCGGGGTCAGATTATTATTAATATATCTAAATTATATTATTTGTATTAATAATTTTTAAAGATTGTCCTATGACATAGACATTTCTCTTAAATTATGTATATGTATATGTCAGAGTTCTTAACTTCATATCAACCATTCATTGTATCATTCACATCGGTTATTTATTATTTCTATCATTTGAATAATATGGACTTGTCCATTTTCTTATGAATGCCTATCACATCTGTCACTACAACATTGTACATCACAACTACACTGGAGCATTATCACATCTGTCATCTAAGTTTGTGTCCATGCATTATCACTTTTTTCAAGGGTTTCTTTGTTTGAAGTTTGAACACCAATTTTGCTAATGTTGCGGGCCTGTAAAAAACGTAATCTTCTCTATCTTTACATGTCACATAAAATATGTGAATCAATGGTAAGTTACCATACGTAGTACTAGATACAATCACTAGGTTTTCTAAACAAGCTTAATTCTTTTCCTCGGACTTTAGTTGTCAAAATAGAGTATCCTTCACCTGGTACTAATCCTTTAAGGTATAAAAATGAAACCCTTTCAAAATCACTACAATAAGTTCGAAAAAGAAATACGTGTTATTTGGTTTTATTTCTATTAAATGATCTGTAGTGGTTAGGTCTAAACGATTTTAGTACTAGTCTAATTCTCATGGACATCGTTTCCGTCTTGAAAATCGACAACTGATGTACATTATATAAAAATATATGTTTTAGTACTAATTTAAATCATTGTAAATTGCATACTCTGTAACTTAAAGAGGAAAAATGTTGGAATAGTAATAGGAATTCCAGTTTTCTCTAATAGGCCTTGGCTGTAATTCCTTGACATTCATTGTTTCAAGGGCTGGCCATGTTTTAGTGGGTTGCCAAACAAAATTCACACAAAACACTTGTGTTTTGGATTAGATGGGGAAGATTATAGTCCATGCTAATTTGTAAAAAGTTGTTGAGCTGTGATCCGTATATCATCCTTTTATCCTTGTTATATTATAGTTGAGAGAGGAATTTCATAAATGCTAATGTTCAAAGAGGGACTCTAAACAGTTAGCAATCTTTTAAGTAAAAAAAATCTATCACGAAATTTATCTCTTATGTATTTTAAAAATGGCTTATTACTTTATGTTTTGCATCGAGCACCATCATTGTTATAAATATTTTGGTTGACACGTGATTCTGGGATTTGTGGGGCTGTTCTCACAGGCCGTGTGCATTTGTTCACCTATAAGGAGATAGAAGATTTTTCTGAAGGATTCAGTAATCTTGTAGGGAGAGGTTCAAATAGTTACGTTTACAAAGGTATCTTATCAGATGGCACGGAGGTTGCAGTCAAAAGATTCAAAGACATGGTTGGGAATGAGTCCAGCATAGAAAAAAGATTTCGATCTGGAAGTGAGTCGAGCATAGAAAAAGGATTTCGATCCAAGGTATTTTCTGTTTCATTTTCTAATAAGATGTAAGATATTGAAGATTGATCGAAACTTTCAATATGGATGAACAGAAGATTTCAGTGCCTAATAATGGAATGAAATGAAAGGATCACACGGTAAAAGCAAAGTAATTTGGACCTGTATATTTCAACATTGATGAGGTTGTGACACCTATAAAATCTGTAAGACGAATTAATCATTTCCAGATTTTGGTGCTAAGTGCACCCATACAAGCAAGAAAACACCCAAAAAATGATAAGTGAAAGCTGCTAGGTCTCATGTATCTTTATAAATTACTATGAAATACCATCAACGAGAAAGAACAGAGTAACATGTTTTTATTGCCGTCTGTGGAACCATACCGTTGCCCATTGCACCATACGAATGGGACTTACAAACCTATCAACCTGCAGGATGGTATGTTACTATATATCATTCAAAATATGCTTAGATTCTACAGAAAAATAGGCAAACCAATATACCGGATATTTCTTGTTTCTTTTCTAGTTCATAAGTGAAGACTTTGGAACTTATATAGCTAGAAGAAATGACTAAATCATTTGAGAAGTCTCAGACTTCTACAGGGCTGGAAAATGTAAATTGATTTTGTATGCAAATTTAGTGCTTTTTTTTCAAAAGAAAAAAATCTAGTAATTTATTACTGTATATAACCAAATTACAAAAGTATATGCCCATGGGCATTCCAGCTGGCATGTTTGGCCCACATATGCATGGCTGTCCCGTTGGACTCCATCTAGGATAAAAAAAAAACAGTCTGTATAAGTTTACAAAATGAGTTCTGATTTTTCTGTATCCAATCTAGAAACAGTAAACAAAAACAAGTCAAAACCCTGTCCATTCATCACATTTCTGGTATTCTTCAAAATACATAAAGTTGCATGCAGTAGATTTACATTACAGCAATTTAAAACCAGGATTCTTGAAAGTATTCCGTGGATTGATTTTGTCGTGTTTATGATATTTTCCAGACTAAATCATTTGAGAAGTCTCAGACTTCTACAGGGATGGAAAGTGTAAATTGATATTGTTTGCAAGTTTAGTGCTTTTTTTTCAAAAGAAAAAAATCTAGTAATTTTATTACTGTATATAACAAAATTACAAAAGTATATGCCTATGGGCATTCCAGCTGGCATGTTTGGCCCACATATGCATGGCTGTCCCATTGGACTCCATCTAGGATAAAAATGAACAGTCTGTATAAGATTACAAAATGAGTTCTGATTTTTCTGTATTCAATCTAGAAACAGTAAACAAAAACAAGTCATAACCCTGTCCATTCATCACATTTTTGGTATTCTTCAAAATACATGAAGTTGCATGCAGTAAATTTATGTTACAGCAATTTAAAACCAGGATTCATGAAAGTATTCCGTGGATTGATTTTGTTGTGTCTGAGATTTTCCAGACTCCTTTGTCCAGTGCTAATCCAGCTTTTGATAATTTGTTTGCTTCGGTGTTCCTGTTCCTGTAGACATGTTCAAAACTGATGTGAGTAAAACCAGATATGCTGCACTTGACATCTTGGAATAGGAGAGGTAATGTGAAATTTTGCAGGTTGAAGACTCCATTCATCCATTGAATGACCAACAGGGAATCCCCATAAATGCGAAGATGAGAAATGCCCTTTTCCCGGACCAAGCATAGGGTGAGCTTGAATGCTATCATCCCATAAAAGTTGTTTGTTTCATTTCCTATGCCATCTGAAGAGGAAATGCTGTGATTACTTGAAATGTGTAGAACACCTCCAGCTCCTCACTGAGGAGGCTTTCTTTGAGATGTGCCGTTGAAAAAATCCCAGGGCATGTCTCTGTTTGCAGGGTCAAGGAGTATCCTTGCTGGAGAGTGTGACTTTTGTGAGTTGAGGGAAAGCTGATAGGTTGTTTATGCTTTGCATGGCACATTTCAAAGGGTTATGATTTCCTTATCTTCAAACAGTATTGCGTTCCTTGCTAACCAGACCACCCAGGCAATGGTAAGAGGAAGGGCTTTATAATTAGTGGTTGTTGGATTGGAAACCCATGATTTTAGAGCTTCTTCTATTGAGTTGCCTTTCCATTCGTTTTTCAGCCCTGTTATTCTGTCTGCCTCCTTCCATACTTCTATAGTGTAATTGCATTATAACATAAGGTGAGAGTTTGTTTCAGCCTCAATCTTACATAGGGAACATCTCCCTGGGTCTTCAAAGCTTCTCTTTTTGGAGAATATCCTAGGTGAGTGCCTTATTATTTAAAAGGAGCCACATGATTTTTTTTTCTTTTGCTGGGCATTTAAGCTTCTAGAGTTTTTCTCCCCACCATAGTTGTGGGTCTTCCCTCTCCTCTTGGGCTAAGGCCTTGTAACAGAACATTCGCTCATAGTTTCCAGTTGGGTTCAGTGACCAAACAAGTTGATCATCTTGCTCAGTTAGAGTCACAAAGGAGCTTTGAAGGATTTTTATGTAATTTTCCCATGAGCATCACTTTCCTCTCTCAGACCAATTTCTCTCCAGGATAACTATCTCTGCTACCCTGTATTCTGGTTCCAGTGGGCTATCTGCCATAATGTATGGTAACCTTTTCTTTGGAGCTCTCAGATTAGATGGACTGGGAGTTCGTATGCTTCTTTACATCCTATCCAAGGGTCTAATCCAATGAGAACTTGTTCTCCTCTTCCAATTTTCTAGACAAGCCAATTTCCAATCAAGTGGAAAGCAGACAGAATAGCTTTCCAGATGATTGTAGCATTTTGCAACGTTTTTTGTGCCTTGCGGATCCAGTCAAGAATGGATTCCTGCAGGAAATATTTTTCCTTGGTAACTTGTGGCCAAAGCCCCGTGCCTTGTATGAGTCTCCAAGCATTCTTAGTTGCAAGGGATTTTGACAATAAGATGATGTTTTTCAGCCCACAACGTCCGAGATATTTTGGGACAGCTAGCCTTTCCAAGAGGCAAGTACCATTTTTTTCTTCCCAGCTTCTCCAGACCAAAGGAATCAAAAACACAATTGTCTAATCTTGTCCAGGACACCTTTTAGGATCTAAGCTAGTGACATCCAATAAAATGGGATGGCTTCTAGCACTGCCTTGACCAGGATCAACCTTACACCCCGAGAAAGCCAATGATTATACCAGATGTTTACCTTTTTTTCCAGCTTTTCCAAGAGCCATAGCCAGTCTGCTTTCTTATACTGATTGGCTTTTAGATGGAATCCCACATATTTGAATCCAACATCAAAATCTCCTATTTGATAGAGAAAGATCTAAGTGATGCCAATCTTTTTTGCCTCTAAGAGACCCCAGAAGAGCATCGAGGATTTTTCAGTGTTTTTTTGCATCCTTGTGGCTTCAAAAAAGAGATCTATGATCTCTTGAAGTTTTTCTATTATGTTCCTTGAACCCTCACAAAGATGAGTATGTCATCCACAACAAGAAGGTGAGTTTTGTGACAAGATAGGCCCAGATTTATACCTTTGAGGCTACCAGCTGCAGTGGATGCCTTTAAACATCTGCTAAGGCCTTCGGCTACTAGAAGAAAAAGAAGCAGCAATAGAGGGCAACCTTGTTTGATTCCACGTTCAACTTTGAAGAAAGGAGATGCAGGACCATTTAGCAGAATGGAAAAGGATGTCGAGCTGAAGCAACTCGGGACCCAAATGACAAAGGCATGGCAGAAATTGAGATGGATGAGTATGAGTCTGAGATAAAGCCAACTTACTTTGCAAGTTTAGTGCTGTATTGGTGCCTCTTGAGTTTGTTAATGAGTCAATGACACTTCTTATATGCATCACTTTCCTGATATTCTTAATTTCAAAGCACTCATTGATGCTTTGTGCTTCTTATAGAGAGAGAGTAAAAGGAGATAAATAAAATTGAATCATTCTTCCTAGGACAATGGCATATATGGGACAAGAGTACATATTTTGTATGGATTGTGTAATTCTTGAGAAGTCTTCATGGTCTTCTTCATATATTAGAGCATTGAAGTAGGTGAAATGGAAGTTAGAGTACAACAGAGCTACATTTCTTTTTATTCTAGCATTCCAAGAAAAATGCATGTATGTATGTGTGTCACTTGGAACAAGGAAATGGGAATGGGTTTTGAAATGGTGTAAGTTTTTTTGTATCCTCGCGGACCACCCTTCCTTTTAGAAGAGTGCATCGAGGCATCTATGGAGGAAAAATTCGAACATGAAAGTAAAAACTCCCAACCTTGTTAATTAGATAAAATAAATCCCTAAGATCTACTGAGTCATGGTCATATCAAATAGTCTTTTTAAGCCCAATCTTTCAAAAATATTAATCAATTAAGTCGAAAAAAACAAAAAAAGATATAGGGTTTTTGAAATGGTATAAGTTTTTTTGTATCCTTGTGGACCACCCTTCCTTTTAGAAGAATGCACCGAGGCACCCGTGGAGGAAAACTCCAACTCAGGACATGAAAGTAAAAACTCCCAACCTTGTTAATCAGAGAAATCCCGAAGATCCAATGAGTCATGGTCATATCAGATTCTTTTTAAACCCAAACTTTCAAAAAGATTAATCAATTAAACCAAAAAAACAAAAAAGGATATAAAAGCAGTTTATTTGAGATGATCAAGAAATTATGAATCCCTAAATATAAAACCAACATGCAAATTGCTTTTGATTTAGTGCACCATGTATCCCATACTGGCTAGACCTTTGAAATGAATTCACAATAAACAAAGAAAATAATTTAGGCATGATAAAACACGAATCTAGAAGACCCATTACTTCAAATCAAATTTGCAACCATATAAATAGCAAGGAACACTTTCTTTATTGCCAAAAAGAATGAACAGGGTGGCGGTTAGCTGAATCTTATGTACAATCAGTGCCACAATGTCTATAAATTCTCATAGAGCAGGAAACAGGTAAAGTGGGAAAGTTTCATAATCCTTTCTTATTCCTCTCCATCAGCCCTCTTTGATTGACAATTGAAAATCATAACCTGAAGCAAAATGAATGAGAAAGAAAGAAAGAATACAATGAAATAGAAGAATGAAGCCCAGTTAACACGGGCAAATTCTAACAAAAAAGCCTTTATGCACACTTGCTCTCCAAAAAAAGATAGATTGTTTACAATCCTTGACCCCTCACACCTATAATTGCCCTCCTTATATAGACATTAGGAGGAGTGGACAACTAAGGAGTTTGTTACAGTTAGTGTTGTAAATATAGTGAAAATACAACACATCGTGATATACCATGAGTTTTCTTGGACAGTGATAATATCGCCATAAAAAATCACAATTTTTTCAAATTTTGAATATATCGGCAATATATTGGGAGAAAATGGAAAATATTGGTCTAGTCAAGAGATTTTTGGTGTTTTTTGTTTTTTGTTTTAGCTCACTTTGAAGAGGGAAAGCAAGGGTTTGAGAACAAAGGGGTTACTTGCTGTTACTTTTGCCCATAAAAGAGCTAGAGGTGTAAATGTTTCAAGCCTAGGTGACTGCTGTCCTATTGTTCTCTCATTAAATAACTCAAAACAGAATTTATTTAACAACAGAAAATTAAATTTCAAAACATTGCATCAATCACACAGTAAGTAAAAAATGAATAGCGAAAGATATAAAACACATACACAGTCATTTGTCCTTCAAATCAGCTTTTCATTCCTTTGATCAAAGCTTACAAGGTGACCTCTATAGCCTACTTTGAACCAGTAGCTGTATGGTCAATGGAATCACCTCAAACAGTAGTGTATGGTCAGATCTGATGGTGTACAACCTATGCATGAATAACAGGATTGCTACAGCAGTAGTACGGCCTGTATGGCTTTCTGTACTTGCTGGTCACTTTAGCAATCTGCTCCTCTTCTTCTCCTTGAACACACTCTGCCCTCTTCCAGCTCTCTTGTTGTCTTCTCATATATGAGTTCTACCTCTCCTATCTTGTCCTATTTATGCTTTGAGAGAAGATAAATAATCTTCTCAATTCTAGCTGCCACTTATCTCAATCATGAGATGTACGGCTAAGATTAAATCCTAATCTAAGTCACTAATGTTCTAGAACTTTTCATTTAGATTCCCAAGACAAGTTGACTTCAAAACATAAGGCTTTCACTTTTATTTTTTATTTTTCAAATGAAATTACAAGATAGAATTAGTGATCACCTTTCCAAGGTGGTCACCAAAGAAATGTCTCGAACCACTTCCTATACGTTCACATTGAACCTGTGCAAGAAGTTTCTGCTTGAGTTACATTTCTCAACACTCCCTCTTAGCGAGGAAATTTTTTTGCACCAATCGAAGTTTGTCTTTAATTTGAATGCTTCAAGCTTTCCTTTTGCTAAGGGCTTGGTTAGAATATCAACTACCTGCTGATTTGTGGGAATATATTGGAGCTTCATTGCTCCCTTCTGAATCTTATCTTGTATGAAGTGATATCTGATCTCTATGTGTTTGGACCTGTTAGCACAAATTTTTACCCTCCAATCTGAGCTGATATATGTGTTAAGACAGCGGTAAAAACTAGGCTAATTAAAGGAGCAAGGCCCCAAATTGTCACTGGCCAAACCCCTCTCCGTTTGGGCTAGTGCTTGCTAGCCTCAGGGGGGAGTCTCTAGGCACAATGAAGCGCCTTGCTGCTGTCTTTAAGTCTGATTTCTGCATATAAAACCTTAAGAACAACTACTGATATGTCTTGGACAGCATGCTAAATCTATCCAAAACGCTTGAGAAAAATTGCTTATTCACTTGGAGGGATCTGCAGGGTTAGCGTAATAGATATAGAGTAGAAATAGAAGAGAAAACTGATCAAAAGATTAGTTTTATCACAATGAACAGTTCATAAATAATGATAAATCAGATTGCAAAAACTCACAAATACCAACAAAAACAAGGTTGAAAACAAACATTTAGTTCTTTTATTGAATAGGCTTGCAAGAGGGCTAGCTACACCACAGTCGGCAAGTCCACAACCGGTACAATGATGGCTTTGCTCAATAAAAATATCACTAGACTAAGAGAGAAGAATGAGAAGAAGAGACTACGCTGCTGCTGCAATGAACCCGCCTAGAACTCATGTAGAACATCCAATATATAGCTTGTGAAGGACGCATATCTCAAGGAAGAAACCATAGAAC
>SNQJ01S0004223.1:445405-457307 GCA_010110895.2 Picea sitchensis
GCTAGGGTGTGTCTCTCAACACTGAAACCGATCGATGGTGGTGGTTTCCTCCAGAAATCCACAAAACAACAAGGGGTTCGATCTCCTCCTCCTTTGGAACTATCTCAACATCAAATCATAACATAATTATGAATTAGGATGCTTTACCCTTCCTTTATAGCTTCCTGAAACCCTAATTCGCTGTTGACCTTTTCCCTCTAAGTGACTTTTACTTCATTTTATTATTCCTTGATTAAATCACTTAATTAATTAATTAATTAACCATTTTACCTCTAAAAGTGATTTATTCATCCTTATGGCTTCTCCGGCCACTGAAAGTCACTTCTCATCATCTTATCCTGTAATGCTCTTCCTCCCGATTTCGATGAGCTATAACACTAAGAGGTTTCTCCAAGTAATATGCCAATTATGACCTTCTTAGTGAATTTAATTAAGATATGACCCATAATAACTCAAAATTACGGAAATCGTCGGAATGCAACGAAACCAAAGCCAAGTTGTGTGAAATGGATCCTGATGATGAAGGATGTAAGTCGAGCCCAATAAAACCCCTCAATATCTCCCGAATTCTCTGTCACCCCTATCTGGCTACTCTGGTAGGCATAACACTCTGTAATGTAATAATGTCCAAGAATGGGGACATTACAGTCCTCCCTGCTGGAATATTGCTTGTCCTCAAGCAATAACTGAATCAATTTTCATATGATACCGGGGTCCCATATCCACCTGTGTGACACAAAGTTGACTCCCCTCAAGATGTGGCCTCTCCTAGTGCTCACCACGTATGACACCCAAATGCTCCTGATTAGTAGAATGATCAATGGCCAAAGAATCTCAGTCAACTCCCCAAGCAACCACTCTACTCGAAACTCAACTCCATCAAACACTGAACTACCAAGCACTCGAATCCCTGGATCCCATATCAAGATGTGAACTGCAATGCCCTGTGAAGTATAGTTCTGTAACATATCAACACCATGAGTCTCCTGCAAATAACACACGGCCTCAACCCGAAATGAGTCTATCCTACCAGACCATACCAAACCCAACACGGCCCCCACCGACTGAACATGCTGCTGCCATATTGAGGTACTACAAGACCTCAACGAATCACCAGCTAGTGACGTTCTCTCTCCAATACTGAAACTCAATGGAAAATCAAAGTGACATCCACCTGCAAAGTTCCACTCATCTCCATCAGTCAATGAAATGCCCAACCCTGTAATCCCGGGGTCCCATGCTAGACTCTGACAGGGACCATCATGCTGATACTGCTCTACTTTGATCATGATTGTCTGCTCAAAGTATCCATACTAGATCCTCCACTTCTGGATTCTCATAAGATGAAACAAACTATTGATGAAATGGACTCCCGTATCCCATGTTAAATTTGGAAGTTCATCACTTCCAATCCCCACTAACTGCTGATGTGCCCTATTGGTAACTGTCGAAAGCCCTCCACCCTCATCCCATTGAGAGACTGAATATGTAGCAACATCTGAGATATCCTCTGTCCCATGGCCTAGGATACTCTCCATCATGCCCAGGGCCTCAAATGTCTACCCCTGATGATCCACCCCTATCCTATCGTATGCAATCAAGATACTCCTGTCAAGTGGTCTCAGCCTACCAACTCTCCATGTCCCCTGCCACTGTCTAGCTCCCCCTGTGTTGTTGTCAATGATGAAAGTATCGGGAAAGGCTATCATAAATATATGCAACCAACTGTAGGATCGAAAAGTATCATATGCTTTGGTCAATCCCAAGGACTTGACCAAAAGTTCGTCCCCCGACACCCATGGTAAATAATCGCCTGTACTCATCACTGAACATCAACCATCAGGTACAACAGTAGGTATCTCCACAGACTGCGGGTCAATCATTCTCCATCCATCATCACTCACGCAATTGCTGCTACGGTGAAGGTGATCTCCCAGATTTGTATTCTGCTGCAAGGGAGAGGAATCTCCATGCTCTACTTAGTGCATCTCCTCATGCTCCTCCATCCACTGGTGCTCCTCTTCCAAACCACCAATATCCTCTAATAATTTAACTGAAGGATATATCTAACTCTCTGCTGAGATAGATATAGTGGATCTCTGACTAGTCTCCTCAAGGAGCTCCTCTATTCTGGCCTCTGATTCTTGAAGGGTTTTCTGTGTGCCTTCCAAGAATCCTCGTGTGCTCACCAACTCATGAGTGAGTCGGTCCACCTCAACCTCCTGCTCCCTTAGTTCCCTGTGATACATCTCGCCAACCTCCAATAGGTAATCTCTATCCATCAATAACTGTTGGTAGTTGACCCTCATCACAGTCACTCTTTCCCTGAGTGTATGTAAGTCATCAATGGCAAGTCCCCTATCTGAACTATCATGTGCCATCGAAGCCCTCCAACAATAACCTGCCACCAATGCATGTGTATCATCAATACATCTAATGGCTGCCATGATCATGTCCTCACTGATTCTCAACCGTCCTGTGAAGTGTCGTGACTCCTGATCACAACCCTGTTGAGGTGCTACCTCATGCCTCTCACTGCTAGTGTCAATAATGGAATCCTCAACAACACACTCCTCAAAAGATAAGGCACTAAACTGCCCCCTGTCCACTGTGCTACTGGGTCCTCCTGTATGCTGCTGCACACCATCGCCAACTGCTACCCCCATCAGAATCGCATTGTATCCTGTATGGGCAGTTGTGTCCTCCTGTGCGCTCACTCTGCTAATTTCATCTGCACCTGGATCCCATACAGATGTGTCCAAACATGAGATATGGTCATCTTGACCAATAGGGAGTGCATCCTTGTCACTGTAGACCGGTCTTGGAAGTGAGTATCCCATCAAACTGTCAGTCTCCACAACTTGATCTAATAATAGACTCCCCAAAAGAGGTGACTCACTCTCCTCATACTGATAGGTATGTATATAGTCAACTGGATCCAAGTCATGCCTCTCCTCCTGGATCTGCGGATCCATATGTCCCTTGTGTACAATCCCCACACAAGGCTCCTCTACCATATCATGAATGCCACTGATATCCTCATGTGTCATGGCTATCATAGTTGTCCGAGAAGATGAAAAATGTGGCTCGCTCATCATCCTCCATACATGACTTCCTGGAAGCCATGTCTACACCCAAGGGTAGGTCATCCAACCTCCTAATCTCATCATGTCTAAGTGGCAACACATATGAATCCTCACAAGTGTCACCACTATGTTGAAGTGTTGAATCCTCAACATTGCCTGATGGGGAAGATGAAGGACATGCGCTATCATCCTGTCCATCCAACTGTCCCTCAGATGCGCAAGAGTCACTAGCCTCATCGCACTGCTCTAAATAGGCATCTATGGTTGCATTCACATGCATCTCCTCATCCTCACTGTCATAGTGCACCTCAACAATGTGCACCTTCCCTTTACCCCTGCATCTATGATCTAGCTTCCAAGGCATTTTGCAACTATAGCAAAGCTCCCTGCATCTAATGGGTGTAGGCTCCATCTGTGCTCCTGTCAATCCACTAGCTAGTAATGATGTATCTACCTCCTATCTGATCTGAACTCTCCTCTCTATTACTGCATCTGAAGATATAAGTGCAAGTTATCACCACTGAATTTTAGTGGACACAATCTGAAATAACTCCTCACTGATTTTCCCATTAGGCTGGCAGGAAAACCAGCTCTAATACCACTGTAATGTTCTTGTTGCCGTCCTTATACACACTTGCAAACGTGGACTAAGTCTCAATCCACTTAGTGTGTCCTTGGAGGCACAATGCCTAAGTTCAAGCCCACTGTCACCGCAACTTGAACTTCTTCCATCTAGGCTTACTCCTAGGGAAGCCAAGGGGGGTAGACCCTAGTTACTATGTGAGTTATTAGGTGAAATCTAGGAGATAATTTTAATTAGTTAAAGGTAAGGGGGAAACTAGCCTAAATGAAAGGCAGCAAATGCAAATGCAAGACTTTCAATGAGAAGCAACCCTTTCCATAAGTCAACTATGACTAGTGCCTAAGGTTGGGCAAATGGGGTTAAGAGTAGAAATAATAACTTTACAAAACTTTACAATTAGATTAGATACAAAAGAATTGAAACAACTATTAACACAAACAAAGAATGCAAAGAATTTCCAGATGCTACACAATATACAAAGTACAACTATCTACAAATGAAAAAGCAAGCACTTGCTAGATCTATGATTCTAGTAGAGCAATAATTGAACTAACTTTGATTTGATTTTGCATGAAAAAGAAGGAGATAGATCAAGATAGCATCCACGATAAACACAACTCAAACGCACACCCAAACTTGAAGTGCCCCAAGAGAGGTGCACAACTTCAAGGGGGTTGCTCAATAGCTCAAATGCGCAACTTCAAGAGGAGACAAAACCACAAAAGAAAGCCTCCACGGGCCAAGTGCGCAACTTCAAAGGAGAAAGATAAGGCTTGAAAAATAGCCTCCACGGGCACCAATGCGCAACTCCTATGCTCAACTATTCAAACACCACAAGATGCTCAATAAGATTGCTTGAAAGATAACTTGAAATGAGATTGCAGAAAGTAAAGAGCATGAACCATGAAAATGAATGACGAAGTCAAACCATAGGTTTCTTATGAGTGGATTTTAGAATTTAGATTGATTAGGTGAAGTTGCAATCCTAGACTAGGTGACTTCCCCAAAACTCCCACCGCTTTGGCCAAAAGGACTGTCAGGTGCTCAATAAGCAAGGCATACAAGGCCTTACCCTAGCTCCACAGGTCAATCCAAGAAACTTGGGTGCTTAACAAGGGGGACACCTAGTGCTGTGAGATCGTCCCTGATCTAGCACCCCAAGTCGCCTCCACAAGTCCCTTGTTTGATGGCGAAAGTTGCAACAGTTAAGGGTGATCTAATTAAGCTAAATAAATTGATCCCCTAGAGCCTAAGATAGATTGATTAAGCAATTTGAATATTAATTGAGTTAAGTGCTTGAAAGAAATGTACAAGTAAATAAATTATGCCTCCATGGGCTTAAGCAAATGAAATGATGTGCTTCTAAACCATAAAGATATCACATGAACTTGAAAAATAGAAGCATAAACCATCAACCATCTACCTAGGCTTACAGTACTGCATGGGTGGCAAAGCCAATCTTCTTTGCAGGGTGTAGGCAACAAATAAAAAATGAAGCAATAATTTTAAATCAAACTAATCTACTTGCCACCTCAACAAAGGCACAAGTTGGAGGACAAGTCTACCGGTTTTGTGTCCAAGTGGGTAGAAAAATAAAAGCAAGAAAAGAAAGAGCCTGACTTGGAAATAAGAAATAAATCCTAGCCACACAACCTTGCCTTAAGGACAAGTGGGGCAAACTTGAAAAGAAATTGCAATGCTGAAATAAAACTACTAACTAGCCATACGATTTTGCATGGGTGGCTAGGCCAATCCACTATGCAAGGTGTAGGCAAATGAAAAATAAAAATGCAGAAAATTAAACTCTTTAGAGAAGTGCAAGCCCAAGAGAGTCTCTTTGGGCTTGCTTACAATAGAGAAAGAAAGAAGAGATGTTGGGAAGATATTACCCCAACTTAGGAGGCTTCTCTTGTACGTTTAAGTGCCCCAAGTGGGCTGTAGCTACTTCTTTTTGATGCAAACCTGCAACAAATCAACAAGCTAAACTTGCTGGAAAAACTGCAAAAACACCAAAAAAAACTTGAGAAAATTTCTGTTAGCAATAATCAGAAATTTTCTGTGTAAATTTCAGCAAGTAAAATAGATTTAGATGACCTATCCAAACATGTTAGAATGCCAAAAACAAAATGGAAATGTACAGAAATGTAAAACAAAAATATTTAGAGGTTAAAAGTGGGTGAAATGGAAGATTTTCAGATCTGAAATCTTCACATAAAACCACTAGGTAATGCTGCAAATCTTGAATACCAAGCTACAAGAACAAAGAGGAAGTGAGTAGATCTAAGTAGTAAAACAAAATACTTTGTAATAGCTAAATAGAAACTCACTAGATCTATGATAAAACTACCACAAATCTATCCAAGCAAAATACTTTGCTTGAAATTCCTACTCTAGATCTACAAGCTAAGCATGCATAAGAAAAACAATAAGGAACAAGATCACCTCAATAATAAGATGGCACCAAGAAGACTCTCAACACCATGGATCCTCCAAAGATTTCTTTATTCACTACAAAAGGTTGTTGCAAATACTTGCAACAAGCTTTACACAAGAGCAAGAGCCAAAAAAGAGAAAGAGAGAAGAGTGAGAGGAGAGATTTCGGCATAGTAACAATACACTGAGAATCGATGTGAAATGAGGGAGGGAAGGCCTTCTTTTATACTTGGGAGCCAAGAGTCACCCCTCTTGGATGCTCTCCAAGTGTCATTTCCCACGAGTCATTGAGCATCTCAAGGGGGGTGCAACTCTAGGGTTTTAGTCACTTTTAGGGTTTGAGGGTTGAGTGAGGGGGAAGGGTAAACACCTTTTAGCCCACCTGATCATCTAATTAAGACAATAGGAGGGCACCCTTAGGCTTAGGGGGGTGTTTTCCAATTAATTTATGAGTTGGGACAACTTACTCATAAAGGGGGGCGCAAATCCCCTAGGGGAGTGAGTGATGTGAAGTGATGGCTAGGTGTGAGGGGTTGGGTAAGTAAGAAAGTGGTCTTCTAACTTAGTAAAAGGCTTAGGAAACCTTTCCCACTCTTTCTCAACTCTTTTTGGTTATTTTTTACAAAAGATGATATTTTTGACTTTGTCAATTAAGCAATTAAATTGCTGACTTTGACTGACTTGGACTCCTCATGGACAATGACCTAGAAAAATTTGTCCAATTGAGCTGAAACTTGGTCCAAGGGTGTAGAGGGTCTCATTCAATTTATTTTGAGTACTCACACCCCTATCAAAAATCCCGAGGACCTAGTTTTTACATTTTTACATCAAAAATAATTAAAATTACCATTAACTAGGTAATTTAAAAAAATAAAAAAAAACTACTTAGACTCAACGAAATTCCGCAAGACTCTAGGAGATGTCTAGCATGGTCATTTACAATATTCCTAGACCCTAGTCACCCCTTGGGCTCGATCATTAGAACACCTTTCACCACTTTGGAGGATTATTGTGGGAGTGAAAAACTCAAGGGTAATTAAAAAGGCTGGTTAGGCCAAATTAATTACTTGAGGAAAAAAAACACTTGATGAAAGGACTTCCCTAATGATAAAGTCCTAGGTAACTAACCTACAATATGATCCATGCAAACCCATTACATATCCCACGCAGGGGAGCGGAAATTCCAGTTACAAAATGAGGTGCTGAGGCCAAAAATGCCTTGTAGAACCAGTAAGTCTTCAACTTTGTTGCACCATCAGGAACATAGCTTCATGGCACATGGAGTTGACCCCCTAGTTGAAATAGGTGGTCAACAGTTCCTAACTCGACTAGTCTAGGAAACATTGCTGAACTGTCAAATCCACTGTCTGATCTGATACTCTGGGGGGTTTTTGGATGCATTTGAGTTAATGTGTGAACATGCTTGGTGATTTTCGCATGTGTGTTTCATTCATTTAGTGTTTTAACAGTTTATATGATGCATGCGGAAGAAAGGACAACACAACTCACTAATATGTATTATGAGGAAAAAGCAAGAAATACAATAATACGCTGGTAACAGATAAATGAGTCATCAGTTAGATCTCATGGATCGTCACTGGAATACAAATCAACTAACAAGAAATACTCGTGATCAAAAGATGAAGGTTGATCTGTGCATGCATGGATAGATCGACAAAACGCAGTCCGAAAGCTCACGACAACTGCTGCAGATACTGGAAAACTCGTCCTGATGGCTATACTCGCCAGAATGGACTGGAAACTGTCCCAAAGTGAGTGCCCTAGCCTCTAGGCTGATCCTAGTAACTGTCGGACTGACGATTCGACCTCTGAAGCTTCGGATGTCACCCCTAGGGGTTTGCGCACCTCCTGGGCTGTGGGAGTGCGCCCTAGTGATCCCACTGGCGGAATCCGACGATATATGTCTCGAGACGATCGTCCTGGTCTCCTTTGTAATGGGTCGAAAGGGTTTCCTCGGATCTGATTCGGAATACCCCCTGGAACCCCAACTGTGCTTCCTCAAGAGTTGCACACTATCTGCCTGTTTGCTGCGCTCTGGGAGATTCCACAGTCAGAAACTAATGACTGGTGGCTCAAAAGGTGCGCCCTGGCTAGCTCTCAACTGGGTCAGAAGGAATCTGCATGATACTCCTCTGTCTCGTGCGGCCACACAAATCCTCTCTCTAACCCTTGCGCAATCACTATAATTGGATCTCCTGAATAGCACGGTGAAACACCTGGATGGTATCTTCGATAGGCTAGGGTGTGTCTCTCAACACCGAAACCGATCAATGGTGGTGGTTTCCTCTAGAAATCCACAAAACAACAAGGGGGTCGATCTCCTCCTCCTCTGGAACTATCTCAACATCAAATCATAACATAATTATGAATTAGGTTGCTTTACCCTTCCTTTATAGCTTCCCGAAACCCTAATTCGTTGTTGACCTTTTTCCTCCAAGTGACTTTTACTTCATTTTATTATTCCTTGATTAAATCACTTAATTAATTAATTAATTAACCATTTTACCTCTAAAAAGTGATTTATCCATCCTTATGGCTTCTTCGGCCACTGAAAGTCACTTCTCATCATATTATCCTGTAATGCTTTTCCTCCCTATTCCGATGAGCTATTACACTAAGAGGTTGCTCCAAGTAATATGCCCATTATGACATTCTTAGTGAATTTAATTAAGATATGACCCATAATAACTCAAAATTACGGAAATCGTCAGAATGCAACAGAACCAAAGCCAAGCTGTGCGGAATGGATCCTGATGATGAACGATGCAAGCCGGGCCCAATAAAACCCCTCAATATCTCCCGAACTCTCTGTCACCCCTATCTGGCTACTCTGGTAGGCATAACACTCTATAATGTAATAATGTCCAAGAATGGGGACATTACACCGGTAAGGACGGTCTGTCAGAGTACCGCAAAATGTTGTTGTTGCACCTGCCTCATTCTGTTGCCATATGATGATGATGTTGTTGTCTCAACCTCGTGTTGATGATGTTGTTGTATTAGCCTCATGCTGTTGATGATGGTGTACCAACCTCGGGTTGGTGATGTTGTTGTTCTAGCTTTATGCTAATTGATGTTGATGTTTCAGCTTCATGCCAATGATGATGATGATGATGATGATGCTACTCCAGCTCCATGCTGTGAACGATGATGATATTGATGATGAGAAAAACTTCCGATGATTTGTAGATGTGCCAGTCATTGTTCCAGATGTTGATGATGATGCTGCCGTCTCTCTCTCTTGATGATGTTGTATTGGGTTATGTCAGTAGAATACCCTTCTCGTTAAGGGGGAGTGTTGAAATATTGTAACTTCGTAGAATATTATATAATTATATTTGAGTTATTATCTTATAGATCAAATGCCCTTTTGTGGATTGATCATGTCGGGACTTGTATAAGACCAAATCCCCTTTTGTGGATTGGTCAAATCATATTTAGATAGTGGCATTTGTAAAGTTGGCCCCTAGGGTTTATAAAGTGGTTTAACCACTCTTGGAAGAAGTCGGCCCTACTAAGTGAAGAGACATAACCCTAGCACCTCCTCAACGAGTATTTATAAGTGATGATGGCGCCTCACTTGTTCATTCACTCACTCACTCATCTAGTGCACATCTTTTGAAGGCAAATGCAGTTGCAGGAGGAAGGAAAAGAGAGGCGCATGCTCAGTCCTAGTTTATTCTTGGATTTTTGGTCTTAGTCTTGGCATTGTATTGGCAATCTATTATTGAGGAAGTTTTTGCTAGGTTTTCTCCCCTGTGAGAGTTTCCCAAGATAAAATGTTGCGTACCTTGTGATTGTGTTTCTTTCAATGATCCTCTTTATGCTGTTGTTTTGGAAATGCATTGAGAAAATTGAAATTAACCTAATAACAACATTAATCTTAACAGAAGCTGCCTAAAAACACCATAAAACAACACCCAATGATGGCTGTAGCTGCCCCAAAACACCACAAAACAGCACACAATGATGGCTGTAGCTGCCCAAAACACAACAAAACAGCACACAAAGATGACTGTAGCTGCTCAAGACACCAATGAAACTCTGAATGCTTGTTGTAGCAGCCTAAGAGACTGAATCACCTCTTGTAGTAAACACCCTTGCTCAAGCTGCCTCTCAAATCACCCTTGCTCAAACTGTGTGAGGAAAAAATGAGAGTGAAATCCTCTTTATAAAAAAAAAATTCTGTTCTTAAAGGTTTCTAGAAGTCTCATTAATTATTAATTAACCTCTAATTAAGGATTAAATCCAAAATTGTAGGTACCAACAGACAAAATTGGCTGAGTCAGCATTGGAAACGTGCCATATGGATGCTGGTATGACCTTGAAATATGTTTCCGGCCGTACAAAACATGTTTTTCACACGTGAGATGCATTTTTACGGTCGGAAACGTGTTTCAAGGTCATACCACATGCATTTTCATGTTTCTTTATGGAAACATGCGTAGTGCGGCCCCTGATGTGACATTTCCTGCAACATAGTTTCACTCATTTAGTTTCATTTAGTGGGGGTTGCCATTGCTAGTTCACCCTAGTAATGAATAATTTGAGGTATACCATTGAGAGCTGAACTTGGTAATAAAAGATACCATTGAGAGCTGAACTTGGTAATAAAAGATGGATATCAAAGACTATTGTTATGAGCTCGCCTTTATAATGAATAGTATCCAAGGGTTGTTGCTAGCTCACTTCAATGATTAAGAAATAAATAGTAGAGGTAGAGCTAATGTGGTTTATGGTTACCAATTCCAAGGTTAGGAACTAAGGCTCATGATGTGCATATATGTAATTTATATATATAGATTATAAGGGTAAACTAATACTAGTCAAAATTCATTATCAATGGAAAAGATGTGTGTTTCCGTTGACTACCATGGCCTGTTGTAGTCCCACATTGTTATTGTGCCCTGTTGTATTCCCACATCACTATTGTATCCTATTATACTCTCTAGTCCCATTGACCTATTTTGGCCACTTGCAGACAATAATAAAATTATCTTATCCATCTTATCTTTATAAGAGTCCTAAATGTATCTTCAGAATAGAAAATATGTCAAAATAGAAGGCTTTGGAGTTAGAAGTCATTATAGTGGAGGAAGATGGCTCATATATGTGGAGAAAATGCTTTCCAAAATAATGTGGAAATGCAACCATTTTATGATTATAAATATCAAATACTAGAAGATGCTGTGGCAGAACTAGCCTCAGAAGGCTAGTTTGTTAATCTGATCCTTGTTCTATTTTGGTGCTTTGTTAGTTTTTTTAGTTTGATCTTTGGGCATTTTTTAATATGAATATTCCTTCTTTTCAGTGAACATTGACCGTCTTTCAAAAATTCCCAATGCTAACTCTATTTTTATAGTAGTTCCCTGAAGTTGGATTGTAACAAATTGTTACTAATTGTTTTTTTTGTTTTCTGCTACTAATATTCTTAAAATGCATGTATAGGAAAGCTGACACAACTCAATAGCTATTGGAGTGAAATGATCAATTTGATCATCAAACTTAGTAACTATTCGTCTTTCACCCCCTTTTGAGGAGGTTCCAATCTTCACACCAGTCTAAAACATTCATACATAGAAAAGAGCAAGTCAGGGTAAAGGATGACGATATTATCTGCATATAACTAGCCAAGTGCTTTGTTCATGAAAGAACTTGAGTATCTTGAGATCATTGCACAGCCACATGCAGAGAACAATGACCGAGATAATTGTATATTGCAAGGTTCCTTATGTTCTGCTGCACTCTTGTCTAGGGCCATGAGCCATACTTGGTGGGC
>SNQJ01S0004223.1:464052-477529 GCA_010110895.2 Picea sitchensis
GAGACCAGTGCCTTAAAGTGAATCGTGGGCAATGTAGTTCGCGTGTTTTATTAGGATAAATTGATGTTTAGTTAATGAAATGGTTTGGGCCTCCTTGGAGGTTAGCTCTTTGTTTGGAAACTTGCAGAGAGTTTACCGAAACCCAATGGTCTCACCAATAAACTCACTCAAAGTGCTGGATATCCAAAACGGGTGGGAAGCCAGGTCTCGAGAGAGCCCGCCTTACTTCGTAGGTCACTTCAAGGTGTTTTCCCGCACATTAAGCTAACTACTTTAGAGATTGTCCTAATTAATCTATCAACCACTGACCAGCACAATGTGTATGAAACTTATTTCCAGTAGATCGAGACTAGCTCGCAACTGGAAAGGTCAGGAACCGCACTGTGAGCTGAGGAGAATTTGTTTATTTTAAACAAGAAAATAAATAATTGAATTTGAAATGTGAGACTAATTACTAATCCACACTGACCAGGCCTCTTGCGAGGCGCTGAGGGGATGGTTTATTTGCCAAATTGAAATTGTGAGAAATAAAGCTAATCTAGCAATTAAGTGTTACTTTCCAAAAGGAAATCTAATCTAGATTGATTTAACTTTATGTGAGGTTATAATGCTTTGTGATGAGTTGAAAGATTACTTTTAGCTTGTCCTTAGTTATGGAAATTGAATCTAAACTAAAATTGCAATAATTTAGACAATCACCAAAAACACCTTCCCCCAGGGGGGATGAAGAGTGAGAGCTTGTAGCCCCACTGATTTTATTAAAGAACTTGCACAAATATTTATGGGAGTGATTTGTGACCATTCATTAGGGGGGTCACAAGTCTTTACAATGTTTACAAAATACTTATTGAAGAAAAGGGGTGCCCCCGGGGGTCCCGGATGCTCCAAATCCACCCAAAACGGACAGAACTTCCTCTTATCTGTTCGTCAACCTGCAAAAAACAGAAAACAAACAATGACAAAAGATGCCCAAAAACACTTTGGAAGTGTCTTGGGTTATTAGTAGGAAAGCCCCAACATTGACTAAGTAAACTAGCATAAAATGAGCAAAAATGAACTAAGAAGAGCAAGCTAACGAGCTTGTCTCCTTAGGGTCTTTTTCTTCTGTTTTAAAACAGCAATATAAAGGCACTCTAATTGCCAAATATGGAATTAAAATCTTTAAGAGAAGAACTACCCTTTAACTTATAAATTTTTTGAAAGAAAGCATGCTAAAAGGAGACTTTTCCTATGCTACATCTAATCAATTAAATGAAACTTGAAAGTACAACATAGATCTAGTTTATCTTATGCATGTAGACTTAGATATTCAGAATTTTAAATAAGGATAGATCTAAGCTACTTGCATTTCCAACAAAGTAACCAAAATTTTAAATTTTCTTTGAGAAAGAGAGAAGGGAGAAAAGAGTAGCCTTGGAACCCTTGGGCAATGGAATCTTTAGATGAGCTAAGGAGGGACCGAGTCTTTAGATCCTTGAAGTTGTGAAGAGACAAACAAGTTTCATCACCACTCCAAGCTATGAGAACCTGTAAGCTTTAAAATCTTGCAAATAAATTTGTTAAAAAAAATGGTTGTCACCTACACTAGAAACTTGAAGAGTATGTTAGTTAACCAAAACATGCATACACATCAAAATCTCTAAATATAAATGAACAATAGTATTAACAGAAAGCTAGATAAATCCTATCCTACAAGATGATAGCATCCATTCAAAGGCCAAGATAACAAATCCAAAGAAGAAATTAGGCAAATATTACCTCATAGATTAAGCACAAATGGACATCAAGTATCCACACACATGCATAACACACCTTCTTGACCTCCAAAGTCTCTTTATTCCAAATGAAAAGTATTAGAATAGTACAACTACAAGCAGCAATCCCCAAACTCCAACTAGTTTGCCAAGGGAGAGAGCTTGAATATATAGCACAAGAGGGAGATTCCCAATGAAGGAGGGTGCACCATGTGTAGGAGAGGGGCGCACCAAGTGGAAGAGGAGAGCAGCCAAGTGTTGAGGTAATGGCTGCCACCTCTCCATCAACACAAAATAATGCCAAGTGTGCAACCAATAATGGGTAGGAGGGCGCCACCTTGCCAAAGGATGGGCTGCCCACTCAAGGATGCACCACCTCTCCAAGAGAGGCGCACTTCCCAATGAGCACATGCTCAAAACTTGATAACACTTCACTCAATCATCCTCAATCAAATCGATTTTGTCTCCTTTGATTGCCACCTTGCCTTTTGAGGCTTTATTTGCTCAAAACATGTAGTACCCACATGTTTCCTTGATTTGGGCATTTGCTGATTTTTTTAGATTTTATTTTGACTTTTTTGAGCAAATTTAATTTTTAAGTGATTAAAATCTCTATTTTTGCTCAACCAAGTGGGTACTTAGGTAATATGGGTGCTCTAGGTCCAAAAATGAGCACCCCCATGGCATATTAAGTGCTCTAGTACCACTTTTTTAATACATCTTTATTTTTCAATTAAAAATTGCCGAATTCTGGCAATTTTTTAATTAACAGAAAAAATTAAAAAACTCTAAGGGGGACTTAGTACATTTTCATAAGACTCTAGGAGAATGTTTAGCATGGTAATATACATTAGACACTAGGCTTAGATCCATGCTCAAGCCTAACCATGGGCATATACTCCGGCTCTGGAGGGATTGAGTGAAAAAACTCATAAATTATAAATTGCCTGAAAACGGAAAAATATAATTAGTAAGTAAAAAAAAACACTCCAGAGTATAACTCACGCTTAGGACTTAAGGTGGCTAAGACCTTTTACAAGTTCATCATGCAACATCTCTTATTACAATTTTTTATGGAAATGTAAAAAAGAAAAATGTTGGTCTTTATGACCGGCTGAACTTTTGAACTCTGAATTTTGAACATGAAAATGTTCAATCTTTGGCAGCTCGCTGGAAATTCACCCTAGTGCAACTTGGTGGATAACAGGGCGCATTATTCATTGAGAGAGGGCGAATTTCTTCTAGAGGAAGAGATTTGCTTGATGTTGGGATTTGGGTACCTTGGAAAGTGGTCCCCATGTGCTTATGAGTCTCTAAGCACAAAGGGGGAAGACTATTACCCTTATACTTTACTTTATGATTCTAATTTCACTTTGACTTAGGAGATTTAAGTCAAAAGTGAAATATGTCACNTCTAGGCCATTGATCTATTAGGGCTTGGCCAAAGGAGGCTAAAGTGAGGGTTTAGTGCATTTTGAGATTCATTCTTCACTTGTGAGTTTTGGAGAAGAGGAGGGGCACATTTCTCAAGGAGAGGAGGGTGCACTTGTTTGAGAACTTGAGGAGGAAGCTCTTGTTGGCTTGAGCTTGCATGGAGAGGTTATCCATGGAGGTTTAGCTTCCATCCTTGTGAGGGCACATGCTACATGGAGGAGGGGCACATTTACTAGAGGAGGCGCACATATTCCTTGTTACGCTCACTTGGAGAGGAAGAGAGAGAGCCTTGAGATGAGGTAAGTTGCATTGGGAGAGGAGAGCTTGGGTGCATGCTTCCATGGAGAGAGGCATCCAACTTAGGCCTCAGTTATTTGATGGCGATCACATCTTGCTAGGAGGAGGGCGCACCATAGGAGTGGATGCACAACTACCTGGTAGCAGATTCACTTGGAGGAAGACAGTTCTAACCGGTTCAGTGGAGAGGCAACACAAGAGAGTACATTCCTGCAGAGGGATTTCTTCATTGGGTCAAAGAGGAAGGAGAGCTCTTCATTTTAGTGTAGAGAGCAACAAAGGGAGAGGGCGCACCTGAGTTTGGGCACATCTCTATCTGGATCTTGTGGCAAGACCTGTGAGGAGCTTGCTAGGTATACAGGTTCCTTTGTGTTGTATTACTTGTTGTATCTCATGCTTTGATCATCATTATATAGACATATATCCCAAACTGGTTTTCCCTGGGGGGGTATTTATCCGGGGTCATGTTGACCAAAAATACCCGTGTCAAATTTATGCATGCTTAGAAGTGTAGATCAACATTTTAAAGTTAAAATATCTAGAGGTAGTGTTATGTGTTTTAAGTTATATTGCATGTGCCGACATTGAGTAAAGAAAACACTTGCAAGGGCACCTTAAAAGAGCACTTAACCATCAAAATATTGAGCAGAAACTTGGGTGACTATTTGTTGTCCTAAAACAGCAAGAAAAAACAGCCACACAGTTGAAACTTAGAGCCATACTATGGTCAAGGAAAAACCTTAGGTGGCAACCTCATAGGACCTAAAAAAATCTACATGGTATCAGAGCCAAAGGTGGCTTAGACTTGCTGATTTTGGAGAACTTTTGTGGGCAATTTTGTGAGGTTTTATATCAGATTTGTTGGCTGTTTTGGACAACAAGTTTACAGTGCAAAACAGTGGGCAACCTTCAGATCTGAAGGTACCTCTCGTTCAGTGCTAGTTGGACAGCTCAGGGCAGATTTTGGACAGCTAGTTGACAATGTTTGTGGACAGTTGTGGGCACATTTGTTGGGTTGATTTTTGACACTTCTGGACAGCCTCTTTTCACACGTCCGTGGGCAGGAGTGAGGCTGTAGTGTACAACCTCTTTTCACACCTACTGACTAGGAGTGAGGTCGGGGTTTTAGCNTTGTATTCCACCATCTATTTCCCCATTATATAGACATATATCCCAAACTGGTTTTCCCCGAGGGGGTTTTATCCAGGGTCATGTTGACCAAAAATACCTGTGTCAAATTTATGCATGCTTAGAAGTGTAGATCAACATTTTAAAGTTAAAATATCTAGAGGTAGTGTTATGTGTTTTAAGTTATATTGCATGCGCTAACATTGAGTAAAGAAAACACTTGCAAGGGCACCTTAAAAGAGCACTTAACCATCAAAACATTGAGCAGAAAGTTGGGTGACTATTTGCTGTCCTAAAACAGAAAAAGAAGATAGCCACACAGTTGAAACTTAGAGCCATACTAAGTTCAAGGACAAACCTTAGGTGGCAGCCTCATAGGACCTCAGAAAATCTACAGGTTTGCTGGAAGAAAAGTGCAGAGAAGACGGAGGAGACATTTTGCAGGTGGATCGATTAGCTTTCCTTGAAATTTGCAGAGGCCATACTTCGGATCTGAGTGAGGGTCATACGCACTGCGCAGAGGCCGTATTTTTCTGGGTCGTTTTTGTGTTGCTAAGGTCGATTTGATTGGGAGAGGGCCGTACAAATTTTCAAGGAGAGATTGCTGGGGTTTCTCTCAGCTTATTGGTTGGATCGATTTGTCTTGTAAGGGATCTCTATATTTTCTGCCGCATAATAAAAATCCACAAACTGAAGAACTAGTTTTCCCACATTGGTTTTTTCCAAGGGTTATTTTACCCAAAAATATTTGTGTTCTCATATGATGTGATTGTTGTTATCTTCATTTTAGATCAGATTTATTTCTGCTGTGCATTGTTTAATTTTGTGAAGAAACCTAATTGTAACCTAAGAAAGACAATTTTAGAAAATTATTTAATGTGCTAAGTGAATTTTTGAGTGATATATTGTGAAGATTTCTGGTTCATCTTGCTAGGTTTTAGTGGATTCACAAAATAGGGGGCACAAAGAAGAATGATGAAATACAAATGTGAGTGGGTTTATGGATATCCAACTTATAGATTCAACCATGGCTGATATACAAAAGTGAGTGGGTTTATGGATACCCAACTCAAATACAACTAAGAGAGCTTGAATGCTAAGAGTGGATTTATGGATACCTAACTTGATTACAATTGAGACTGGGTTTATGGTTACCCATATTGAATATAGCTTGCCCAAGCACATCTGAGAGTTGGTGTATGGATACCCAACTTGAATATAAGTTGGCCTTGACCAAGATACAAAAGTGAGTGGGTTTATAATTACTCGGCTCAAAATAGGGTCGACATTATTCACAACATCCCACCTTAATCTGAACAAGGGGCCTTGGAGAGAAGGAATTGCATCATAGCTTCCCCCTTAATGCTGGACACAACCATATAGTCAAGACATAATCTCCCTTGAATGCCATATCTCCCACACCAACACGGTTCCACAAGCTGGTAGAGGTGGCCTCTCATAGAGGTCTAGAAAAAAGATCCATTGAAACATGCTAGTTAGCTAAAGGTATAAAGAATGACATTGGCTATTCCTGTTATAGAAGCAGATAAATGTAGTGCATCTATAAAACACCAACATCATAATGCAAAAGGAAGAGATCTACTATAATAGGCCAAGACACAACCATGGGAGAATTATCCATAAAAAAGAGTGGGACAGATACTATGAACCTATGAATAGAAACTCCATCAAAGATAAGATTTGTATTTGAAGGATAATATAGACAATATACCAAAATATGGTCCCATGTACTTTATCCAAAAAACCTGAAATGTGAGATTGATGAAGTCATATTTTGAATATCAAGAGGAAGAGGTTTCTCCCTATGCATCCACAAACCCTTTCTCCGAAGACAGGTAATATCATCTAAAAGATCCCTGTCACAAATTGTTACTCTTGCAAGTTCTTCAATTAACTGAAGACAAACCATGCAAGACTTGGAGGCATGTTCCTCCTCATGACAAAAAATGCATATAGGTTTCTTCTTTCTCTGATTGGCCCAAATATCATAAGTTGCCCCATATAATTGGGAAAACATCCACTTGGAGTCCATCATGTTCAAAGATGGTGCAAATAAGTTTGCAAGAGTCTCCTTGATTAGACCCAAAGAAGAAAGAAATTGTACCAGCGTCTTCCAAAAAATCTGCAATGTATTGAAATCTGCACTAGGATAGTGCAAGCCTTAGTTGAAGAATGAAACCCTAAAGAGAGAAATTTTTTCTGTAAAATGAACAAAAAAGATAGGATTGGGTTTGAAAAAGGGTTTTAAACCCAGAAGAAGAGATGATTGAAAACCCTAGTTCAGCAACCCTCAGGGAAATGCCACTAGCCAAAAGTCTTTGGATCAATGATTGAAAAAATCAGATTTGGAAACCCTGTTTCCACAGCCCTTAGAGCAATGCCACTACCCAAAAAATCGCTGGATCAACTGCTGAAAAAAATCAAATCTGGAAACCCTAGTTCTACAGCCCTTAGGGCAATGCTGTTAGCCAAAAATCTCTGGATCAGCTGCTAAAAAATCAGGATCAGCTGCTAAAAAATAAGATATGGAAACCCTATCCCGTAGCCCATAGGGCAGTGCCACTAGCCAAAAATCTCCAGACCAATTGCTGAAAAAGAAAAATCAGGTCTGGAAACCCTAGTTCTGCAATCCTCAGGGCAATGCCACTAGCCAAAAATCTCCGGATTTGCTTTAAAATGCACAAAAATATGAAGGTTGTACAAGGTTCTAGGTTGATACAATGGTAGGGCCCCATTTTGAGGGAGAAATCTGCTGAACAACACACTAAATCAGCAATAAAAACACCAACAATAAAGCCACCAGAAGTAAGTCATCACTAGAAAATCCCTGAAGTAATGGATGGTTCGGAAAAACTATTGTAGAAACCCATAGGTGATGCAACGAGTCAAGAAACTTCTGGATCTATCCAAGGAAGAATCCCTGAAATAAAACAGCAGGGAAGCCCTAATGCTGGGCACTTTAATCCTGTGCAAAAGGTCTCCAAAAAAATGCATAAAACAGGGTAAAAAACAGCCCTAAATGAGGTGTCCTTATCCATAAAATAAGAACATCATAAAATCCAATCCTAATACTCCTCAACTCAGGGTTTCTTCTGCATGCAAGGTCTGAAACTTAGAATATACCAGTGTGAATGACCAAGAAAAACCCTAACCCATAGTGAAATGAGTAAGAGGTTCATAGTCATGTGGATACCATGTTGAGATCAAAAGAGAAAGAATGGATCAAATGGAACCACCAACAAAGCCTAAAACCTGCAATAAAAAGGAGAAAACAACACTTGATAAGGAGTGAGCAAGTGCACTAGCGCTGAAGCATAGGTGCGCTGATTAAGAGACCATAACTAAGCACAAAGATCATACCAAAACAACAATAGGGCACAATAGTATATCGTGCCCGTAGGATTAAACACTTTTAGAGAGAACAATAGCTCACTATGATGATTTACAAATGATACTTGAGTGTGTATTTAAATTTTATAAACATCTACAGGAGTAGAGCTCCCTCCCCAAGAGGGGTTATGGATCCACATAAGATTGACTAGGTTGGTCTTAACCATAACCTAGTATCACAATAAATGAACATATGCTGGCTTTAGCCACATACATTAATGATATAATATGGGTCTATCATAGCCACATGTGAAGATTATACCTTTCTCAACATTTTCATTGTTTAAACACTTCAAGTCATTGTGTTATTTTTTTCATAAATCTGATTATTTCAAAAAAGAAGTTGGCATATCTTATAGACACCAGCTACATGGTAACATATAAACTTATCAGTAATTCATTTTTTAATTCAATATGTTGCAAAAACCTTTGATGTTAATTAATAGACTTTTCAATGAGGTTTATTGAGTTGAAGACTATGGTTCTCAAGAATCCGTATGGAACTTCAATATATTGTGGCTCACATTCTAGGATAAAGATGAGGCTCCAGTAGCGAATGTGCTGTCCATCCCTTCATTGACAAGTGAACCGATAGTTAATCCTTTCTTAAGTAATTTCAACCCAATTGGAAGATAAAATGTATAAAGTTGAATTCAAGAAAATTTGTTGTCTTACTCGTAACTAATGAGTTATTCTTACGATTTGGTATCTAGAACTTGACTAAGACTAAAAATACAAAGAGTTGGCACAAGTTTTTACACACCATTTGGTTGACTTATGATGACACCGTTCTCCCATAAAATCAGTGTTAGGGATGAGCATAAGTATTTGACAGAGATAAATTATGGGAAATATATCTACCATGAGTGATTTCAAGGTAAAAATATATGGCTAAAATATGTTTAGACAATGGGGTGGGGGAGGGAGAGGAGTGTAGAAGTAAACTTAAAAGACAATGAATTATGAGAGTACTAGAGGTAGATTAGAAAGGGTGTTACCCAGGTCCCACACAACATGTCCTCTAGAACTAGATTTCATAAGTCACCGACATTGTTTTATATTATGCATACTTAGCTTACAATTCTTATGTCTCACTTTTAGAATGTACCTAACTATAGAATTTTGCCTCTATAAAGGGTACGTTTAGAATTTCAGGAGAGGTGGTGTTTTCAGTTGCACTTGCAGTGGATCTCAACTAAATGACAAATATTTGTTGACATTACAATGCTTATGCTTCCCTACATGTTGGATATTTGAAGATAAAGATGAATACTTTCATTATGAACATGTATTGAGAAGTTCTAGACTCTAGAGCCCTAGACACATGTTGTCATAACTTGTTTTTGATAAGCTAAGATCACCAAGAAGTATACTTCCAGTAGGTTTTCGGCCTCAACTTCTCCTTCTTCTAGAGATCATACTTTGATAGACTCTAAGTCACATGGAGTGACACTTGTATTGGTTGAGGTAGATACCCCTATCTTTGCCATTCCTATTACAATCCCAAATTTGTTGCAAAAGAAGAAAAAAATTATTGTTTTAGTAAGTGAAATTTAAGTGTCGTATTTACAATGATGTGATTGAGACCTTGATTGACTTACATTGGTAGTTCATGTATCTTGTAGAGAATTTAGGAAGCGTGGAAAAGAGTTGCTCTTGTGCTCACTTGGCAATGGGATAGATTCAAAAGAGGATTTGGCATTGCATGCCACTCCATCTGGTCCTAAAGAACATGACATTCCTCTTTATCTCATGTGGATAGATACCTTCTGAAGAGGTTAGTGTAGAAAGATATTTTCTATTGGAGAGATCTTTGGGATGTGGGCACCAACATGTGGAAGGCCTAGCCTGGTCTCTCAAGTGAGTTGGATTGCTATGCTATGATTTTCTTGCTATTTGGGATATTTAATAAGTTATCCTAATTGAGGAGATTTATAAGATCAATATTCATGGTCCAAGGTGCATCTGGCCAAATTGGATGTAGCGGTATGATAAGCCTATTTGATTTACAAACTCAGATTATTGTACTAGTCCCTTTTTACATTGCATTCTTTCTAAGACACGTTGAAAAGGTGTTGGAGTCTCTTAGATGTTGAAGAGAAGTGGGTGAATTGACTTCGGACAATGTGGTCCTTTTGGCTCTCTGTTAGATTGAGGGTATTTGCATGCCTATTACTTTACCAGGGTTTTCGGTTGAAGGAGTGTTTGTCTCGAATGGGATTTATAGATGATTTTGTATGCATTGTGGAGAGGTTGAAACCATTCACCATATATTCTGGAGTTGCAAGTGTGCTCAAGAGTGTTCAGACATTGTATGGGGAACTTGACATCAACTCCTCTATAGTAAGATATTTTGGAAAGCTACTTTGCTAGGTGATGTTGACTCCATTGGCACTTTGCACTTTAGGGGTGCTTGGCATTGTATTCGAGTTGTCACTTTGTATATCTTATGGAAGCATCCTTGTGAAGTTGTTTCTAGTGGTAGTGTGTTCTCTATCTCTTCTTTTAAAGAGCGTCATTTCAATGAGCTAGATGTCCAATTCGAAGCTAAAAAATGTCTCCTTCAGAGAGATATGAGAGGTTGTTTGATAGAAGTGTAGTTTGAGCTAAATGCATTTCTTTTGTCCTTTAGGTAGGCTGATGTTGTTTGTATATCATCATTGTACCATTTCTTTTGTCCATATGGGAAACATTTTTAAATTTTTTTAAATAGGGGCCCTATTTAAAATTATTAATGACAAGTGGTTGAGAAAGAATACAAAATATCAAGGTGAGGTAGGGCTCTCGTTCAAAGGGAAATTAACTATTCTATAGGCAATTTTAGATGTTCAATGGATCCTGCGTTTGGAGATAGAATGTGTCAATTGTGAAGTAGTCAAGCTGACTTGGGTAGAAAAGTAGAGAAGCTAGTATAAGGGTATAGAAAAGGCTAAAACACTATAAATACACCATAGAATTCATCATTTTGTCACAATTCTTATATTTTCTCTTTGTTGCTCTACAATACCTATAATTGTTGTAGTACTTGAGATTGTCTACATCATAATTGAGGTGTATCAAAATTGAGATATTTAGGGTACATACATTCATAAAGACAATGGTGGAGAGAGAAAATAAAAGATACATTTAATTAATTATGTTGCAACAAGACATCTCTCACTCACCTTTACATTATGCCTCATTATAATGTATATTACCCCTAAGTGGTTATGCTGGTCTAACGACCTAACCTGTTGATTCAGATTGGATCATTATATCATTTGTCATCTATATTGATGCTTTCAGAGTGGAAAAAATTGGAGGAATAAGATTGCAAGGTCATTTTAGTGGCAGGTCCCAATTTGGAAAATTGGGGTCCGGAACCTTTCAGAGCCATTTGGAGGAATTCAAAAACGTTCTTTGGGGGTTTTGGTGTTCAGAACTTGTGCACACCCCCTTGATGGTGTTCTACACTTTGAGGCCTTTCCAATGGTGTAGACCGCGTGTCAATCGGAGTTCGTGTGCAAAAGTTATGCCTCCCGCAAGTTGACCTATCGTGTTGACCACCATAGTACGAGAGGATACCATGTTAGCCCCCATTACTTATGCATATGGGGCTATCCATGTGAGGAATTTCAAGAAGATTCTAAAAGGTTCAAAACCATACCACAATTAAGGATTGAGGAAGTAAAAAACCTACCCCTAGATGGCTATCAGCCTATATTAAATACCGCACCACTAAGAAGAGAAGGGGTTGCATTCTTTTGCATTGTATCTTGTTCCATAGCTGAGCAAAACATCTGAGAATGTGAGCATAACAGAGGAGGAGAGATTCTGTAGTAGCAATACAGGTCACACGTCAAAGGCAACTCCATAGAGAGTGCCTCTTTCTTTGTACTTGCATCATTTCTATACCAGAGAAAAGAGAGCAGAGCAACCTCACCTTCTAGTTGGGTTTTCTCTCGTATTGGGTTTCCCAGGTCATATCTTGTGTTTATTTGTGGATGGTGTGTGCATTTATTTTTGTTCTCTATTTTTCGCATTTGAACTATTTCATACGTTTTTTTTAAGAAGAAAACCAGTAATTAAGAGTCTGAGATCTAAAGGAAAATTAACCTTAATAGTAAATATTTTAGTTATTTATCAGATCTATTGTGACAAACTATTCCAGTGGAATATCCATGACAATTTATAGATCATATTGGTATCAGATCAAGTTTTTCTTTTGGGTATTTGTGGGAAGTTGTGGGATCCAGGAATCGTCTTAAAGAGAAGTCGCAGAAACCCTATCCATGGCAGATGAGTCTATTCATAATAACCCTCAAGATCCAACAAAATAGAGATTTGAGTGGTTGAAAGCACAAGTCGCCGACATCGGTTGCAATATAAACCTCTTCACGATGGCTATAGCAAGCGAGCTCAGACCGTTCGAAGATGATGGAGGCTCTAACTCAGAGATTAGATCATAGGGGAAATCAGGAGATCATGAAGACTAAAAAAAGGAGTTGTGGAAAGAATCTAAGAAAGAGCAGTCGAGTTCAAGTGCCACAAACCCTTCACAGTCCCTATTCAAGGTGGAAGCGAAAGTGGACATAAAGTGATACCAAGGTGAGATCGATACATTATCGGCCCACTCTTGAGCCTCTTCCAAATTATTTGGCAACTTATCTCTCAACATGAAACAAAATTCCCCTCAAAAGTATTGGTGTATTGTAGAAGGATTGCACCATCTAGTGTTTCCAGAACTGTCCCCTCCCACTCCCAGGCTAGGAAGCGTGCTCCAAGAAGGAGTGCTCTGAGCCTCCTAAGGACGCTCCCTGGCCTTTTGAGAGTACCACACTCCCGAGGATGCTCCCAAAGCTTGCGCGCTCCCTATGTGCTCCATGAGCACTCCCCCCACGCTCCCCGTGCACTCCCTTTCCCAAGTCAAATGTTCCCATGCAAAAGCAAAAATTGAATTTTTTTATTCTAATTTTTAAGTGGAGGTGGGACCTAGGGTAGGTTTAGGGTTTAGAGGAAAGTGAAGGGGAAAATAAAAGAGTTCCTCCCCCTCTCTTTTCCTCATTCTTTCATCTTTGTTTGCTTCAGCTTGGAGGAGAAAGGAAAGGGGAGTGCATATTTTTTAGGGCATATTTGTGAGAGCTTGGAGGAGAGAGCAAGGGAAAGCTTGGAAGTGTGAACAAAAAGGAGCTTGGAGGATTTTTGGAAAACGACGCTCCCGACGCTCTCGCTCCCTAAAATTCTCCCTCTCCACTACACGCTTTGGCAACCTTGGCACCATCTCTTGGCTTAAGATCATTAGGTATTTGTTTGATCAAATTGCTAAACCTTTCATCAAACTCCTGTACAGTTTCATTCAGTGTTACCAACATCGCAATGTTGGCGATAATATCACCAAAATGGAGGTTGGAAATATTATCGCCAAAAACATTGCGATATTATCGCTTCCCGATAATATCGCGATGCGATCTAAA
>SNQJ01S0004223.1:500841-516289 GCA_010110895.2 Picea sitchensis
ATTCTAGGGCCCTGCCATTGCAGCACCATAGAACCTAACTCTCTAGTCTTTAGATTTTGATCCTCCCGAGATCTTGCCCTTTCTTTTGACTCCATAATACCCTAAGGCACTGGTTTTTCTCTCCAACATTGAGCTTGTTGTGCAAAAACAATCTTTCAAAACTCTTAAATTTGAAACCCTAACTAACCCTAACGTCTACTAACCTAGAAATTGATGATGACGTCATGCCTTATTTGAGCTTTTGGTTGATAGAAAACACTGTGGCTTGGTCATCCAGTGATAGACATTGATATATTGATGATTTTGTTGGCTAAAATTGCAAAACGTTGACCTCCTTGTCTATCATACTAACCCTAGGAAAAGCTGACGTCATCTCCAGCATAGTGACGCAACAACTTATAGTGTGTGAACATTTGATGATATTTAATGCATTGAGTTAATTCAAGGATTGATCATTTCATTGGATGCTATATCATTCTGGTATTTATTGACAAGTGACTTTTTATTGCCATTATTGCAAACATTGACTTCGTCAATATTTACTATTATATATGTTCATATACATAAAAATATAGATAGTCATTGATTTATGAAGTATTAACCACTACTGCATGTATTAGTTTCATTGTTGCCTTGTCTCGCAAGCAGGTGCCTTTCCTGTGGTTATTCTTCTTTTGACTATCTTCTTGGCGGTAATCTGTGAAGGGGAAACTAGCCTTGATCTCTTGAGCCTTTTCCTTTCAAGACCCCAGATTGCCAGGGACGTCTCCCTTGGGCTTAGCCACCCTAAATAGAAAGAGCCCCCATCGAGGTGACAGTGGGTGGGGAAGCTCATGTTACGCCAGTTTGACCTTTACCCTTCAGTTACTTGACCTAAACTACAAACTGAGCAATAACAGGATGTATCTCTCTTATACATACATGACCTAACTCATCAAATAGATGTGTCTATTGGCACAATAGGGCTGACTTGTACAACTCAATAATATAATTAATCTTTTACACAATATTAATTATCTTCACATGGTGGGGCCGACTTGTACCCTTCACAATACAAAATTAGGGTTTCACAATAATCTTACTCTTAGGCAATATAGCAAGGGATCTCCCACACATCCTCTAGTGCTCTGCCACTAGGGACAAGTCCACATGTGCTCAACCACAGGGACGTCACTCTCAACAGATTAACTTAACTAAATCCATAGGAGTATGATCTGGAGAGACATCTCAAGTCGACTCAACTAAGTCCATAGGAGTCCGACGGGAAACCATCTCAAGTCATCTCAACTCAGTCTAGAGGAGCACGAGAAGAGATCACACACGTCATCTCAACTCAATCCAGAGGAGAATGACTCACCCATCACATGGGCGTTCTCACAGATCATCTCAACTCAATCTAGAGGAGTACGATTTGAAGGATGTCTCATGAAGCTGCAATCATCAACACTCCTTCTCAGCTAGGGAGGCATTCTCCACCAGGCCAAGTCTCTCACGAAAGTACTCGAACTTCGTCCTGGAAAGAGGTTTGATGAAGACATCTGCAACTTGCTCGTGTGTAGAAAGGTACTGCACGTGTACTTCTTTCCTCTGCACCATATCTCTGATGTAATGGTATTTGATCTTGATGTGTTTCGATTTATCGTGAAACACAATTTGAGAGCTTCAGACAACTCTGGTTATCGCAATGGATAACGGTGGAATCCATCTCATGTCCAAATAAGTCTGCAAGGAGCTTGCGAAGCCACACTACTTCGCAGACTGCCACACATAATGCAATGTACTCTGCTTCTGCTGTACTCAAAACCACAGAGGTCTGTTTCCTGCTGCACTAGGAAACCATGGCAAATCCCAAAGTAAAACAACAACCGGAGGTGCTCTTTCGGTCCACTGCGCTCCCTTCCCAATCTGCATCGACATATTCCTGCAATCTCATGTCTACACCGGAGGCATATCTCAGGCCATAACCAAATGTGCCTCGTAAATATCTCAATACATGCTTCGCTGCTATCCAGTGTGTCTGTCTCGGTTGACTCATAAACCGACTGAGTACACTCACTACATAACATATATCAGGTCCGGTGTTAACTAGATACATCAATGATCCAATCAGCTGTCTGTAAAGATGTGGATCAATCTTGCCTAAATCAAAAGAAGTCTCGCTCAGTTTCTTCAAATTCATCACCATCGGTGTAGGCATGGACTTGCAGTCTGTCATCTCGAATTTCTTCAATATCTCAATTGTGTATTTCCCCTGACTCAGGAGAATCTCATCAGTCCTCTGCCACACTTCTAGTCCCAAGAAGTAGTGCATCATACCAAGGTCCTTCATCTCGAATTCAAAAGCTAATGCACGCTTGCATTCAACAATAAGGCTTTCTGAACCGGTGAGGAATAAGTCATCAACATATAGGACCAAAATCAGGCACTCGTCACCAACAATGTTGTAGTATAGGTTTGGATCAACAACACTCTTGCTGAAGCCCAAACTCATCAAGTATCCATCAATCTTCTCATACCAAGCACGAGGTGCTTGATTTAGTCCATATAGGGCTTTCTTCAACCTGTAGACATGCGACTCCTTCTCATGTATCACGAATCCATCTGGCTGCTCGATGTAAACTTCTTCCTCAATTTCTCCATTGAGAAAGGCTGTCTTCACATCCATCTGGTGTAATCTCCAACCCATGAATGCGACAAGTGCAATAATCGTACGGATGGAAGTGTATCGGGCAATAGGAGCAAATGTCTCCTCATAATCTATTCCCTCCACCTGAGAGAATCCTCTAGCCATAAATCTCTCTTTGTACTTCTCGACACTTCCATCAGCTGCATGTTTGATCTTATAGATCCGCTTGGAAGTCACTACAGATTTCCCTTCCGGTCTCAGAACAATATCCCACCCATCATTCTTCATGATGGGTTGATACTCTTCGGTCATGGCATCTTGCCAAACCTGCTGACCCGTTGCTTCTCCATGACAAGAAGGCTCAGTATCAATGATGTGGCTCATGGCTGAAAGCCTGAAACATAGCTCGAAGATCTCTGTGGTCTCTTGCTCTCTTGGAATGTACCACGAGGAGCTGCATGTCCCTCTGCCTCCTGCAGAGTTTGTCGAGCCCATGCAAGCCTCTTTTGGCCTACTGCAATGTCTCTGGGAACATCAACTGGAGCTATGGGATCAATTGGATCAATAACTGTCTCCCTTTGAACTGCTGAAGGGGGAGAAGGTACTATCTCTTCTTTCTTCTCGCTGTCAATCTCCATATGAGATTCTCTGGATCTTCAGAAGGCTATCTCTTCCTCAAAGGTGACATCTTTGCTAACCTCGATTTGTCTCTGACCAGGGATGTAGATCCGGTATGCCTTCGAAGATTCACTGTACCCCACAAATGTACCCTTTCTTCTTGAAGGATCTATCTTGGTCCTCTTTTCCTTGGGTACATGAATGTATACTGGACACCCAAATATCCTGAAGTGTCCAACCTCAGGCTGGAGTCTTTCATCCCCAAGACCAAGCTGTGGAACAAGGTGAGTGGATCTTTCACCACTGAGTTGCTCACAAGGGTTTGTATCAGCAAAACCCCCAAACTATATGCTCAAGGCAATAACAAGCAAATACCAAAATCCAGAATGCCCAAGAAGTGCGCCCTAGCCTTCTCTTTATACTTTTTCTTCTAATTTCCTGTTGAGTTAACTTAACTCCTAGAGTTAACCCTAACTCCAATTCCAACTCTTCTATTTCTCTATTGAGTTATCTTTTAATGCCTTTTTCACCTTTTTATCAAGTCAACTTAAGAATATAACCTTAGCTTGTTGACCTTTCCCCTCAGTGTGAGATTATGGCCTAGTGGGGACACCTAGACCACTACGTCTTCCAAACTTCTTCTTCAAGAGGTGGGGGACATTACAGTCTCCCCTGCTTGAAATTGCTTGTCCTCAAGCAATTCCAAACCTGTCTCTCGTACCATCTGTTCATTTTCCCATGTGGCATCCTCAATGGGTAAGTCTTTTCATCTGATCAAATACTCCTTGATGCTTCTCTTCCGAAGCTTCTTTTCTCAAACCTCTAGTATCTCTTTCGGAATCAACATAAGTTGTCCTTCTTCGTCCATGGGAGGTAGTATCTCAATGGGGTTGATGTGTTGGCCGATGGCTTTCTTTAGGTAGGATACATGGAAGCCGTTGTGTATTCGGCTGCCTGGTGGAAGCTCTAACTCATAAGCCACAACCCCTATCCTTCTGCTGATCCTGTAAGGCCCAAAGAAACGTGGCTGTAGTTTTTCTTCTTCGCTTCTTTTAATTGAAGCCTGTCGGTAGGGTTGGAGCCTCAAATAGACTAAGTCACCAACCTCAAAAGTGCGTTCCACTCTGTGTTTGTCTGCCTGGACCTTTTGTTGGTTCTGTGCCCTCTGTAAATGATCCTTAAACTCCCGAAGGATGTCTTGGCTCTGTTGTACCCAATCCTGCACCATTGGTGCCCTGTTGTCCCCAAAGGCAATCTCCACAAAGGAGAGGGGATCATAGCTATAGAAAGCTCTGAATGGTGTCATACCTATGGATACATGATGGGTGGTGTTGTAGCAGTATTCTCCCAAGTGAAACCATCTGACCCATGCTTTCTGTTGTCCGGCTACGTAATTTCTGAGGTAGCCTTCCACCCATTTGCTGACTATTTCGGTCTGGTCGTCCGTCTAAGGGTGATAGCTGGTACTAGGGGTCAATGTTGTGCCCTCTAATCTGAACAACTCCTGCCAAAACGTACTCATGAACCTGCTATCCCTGTCACTGATAATGGTCTTGGGTAGGCCGTGTAATCTGAACACCTCTCTGAAAAATAGCTCGGCCACCTGTGCCGCGCTGAAGTCTGTGGCTATGGAAAAGAAGTGTGCAAACTTCGTCAATCTATCCACTACTACGAAAATGCAGTCTTTCCCTGTGCTTTGGGCAAGCCGGTGATGAAATCCATGGATATACTCTCCCACTTGTGCTCTAGAATGGGCAGGGGTTGCAACAGTCCTGCAGGGTGCGTGTGCTCATCCTTGTTCTCTTGACATGTAGTGCATTCTTTGACATGCTTAATCACGTCTTCCTTGAGGCCCTTCCATGAGAACCTTTCTCTCACCTGTCTGTACGTCTTACTAATTCCCTGATGTCCTGCCACTGGTGAGTTATGACATGCATGTAATATCTTGGCTTTGAGAGCTGATCCAGGAACCAAGAAAATTCGGCCTTTGTAATAAATGAGGTCCTTCATGACTCTGAAGTTGTCATCTTGTATCTGTCCATCCAATAGTTGACAAGCGAAGTGATCCTTTGCATATTCCACTATCAAGTGATCCTTCCAGTCAACTGATATACCAGACATGGAAAAAATGGATGGACTTCTAGATAATGCATCGGCTACTGCGTTGTTCTTTCCTTTGACGAATTCAATGTCAAAGTCGTAGGCCTGTATTTTGCTTACCCATTTTTGTTGCCTTTCATTCAAATCCTTTTGCTCCAATAGATATTGAAGACTCTTATGGTCTGATTTGACCACAAACCTTGCACCTACCAAATATTGTCGGAATTTGGCTAGTGCATGCATGATAGCCAGAATCTTACCGGTGAAAGCTTCTTCAAGAGTCATGTTCTTCAGAATCTTACGAGGACTCCTATTTTGAACGTACACAGCTGTCATGGATGCCTCTGCCCACAGAATCAGAGGTAGATTCTGATCATGTATCATCGCTTTGGTTGCCTCGACAATTGGTCTGTTCTTCCTCTTTGGAACCCCATTCTGTTGAGGGTTATAAGGAACGATGTACTCCCTCTTGATCCCTGCCTCAATACATAAATCACTGAAATCCATGGAGGTGTACTCTCCTCCATTATCTGATCTCAACACCTTGATCTTCCTCCCGGTCAGGTTCTCAACCTGAGCTCTAAACTCTTGAAATTGCGCAAGGACTCCATCTTTGGTCTTCAAGAAGTAAATCCACGTCTTCCGAGAGTGATCATCGATGAAGAGCACATAGTACAAGTATCCGCTCAAGGAAGCAATGGTCATAGATCCACAAACATCTGTATGTATCAAGTCCAAGATCCCCTTGGATCTATTGGCCCTGCTCGGAAAGGACCCCTTGACATTCTTACCAAGAGCACAACCTCTAAAAACGCCATCATGCTCGATATGTATCTCTGGAAGGCCTGTCACCATATACCCTAGAGAGGGAAGGGATCTATAATGTAAATGAGCAAGTCTCCTATGCCATAGCTCGCTCAAGATGATAGTATCATGTAACAAGGCCTGGACTGGTTGGACAATCAATCTGTACAAACTGTTTTCTCGAACACCAATCACCCGGGCATAATCCACGCATGAGTTCTTGTGCCATGAAAGAACTTTTCCTTCAGAGAAAGTAACCTTGTAGCCTTTATCCTCTAAGGTAGAAACAGAGACAATGCTCCTTTTCATCCCAGGTACATATAGTACCTCACTTAATTGAAGAGGTATGTCAGAATCTTGATGGAAAGAAGAAGATCCAACTCCCTTCACAGTATATTTGGCATTATCACCAAGTACAACATGCAGACGAGACTCTTTCTCTACAAGGTCCGTAAGATGTTCTCTATATCCAGTCATGTGTCTAGAAGCACCACTGTCAATCAACCAAATATCACTATCAATAGTAACGGTACCTAAGAGTGCTGAAATGAAGAAGAATGCTTCGTCTTTTATGTCTTCATCTCTCTAAGGTGGTTCTGAATCAACATCTGCAGTGGATGCATGTTGTCTTCCCTTCTTCCTAGTAGGACAATCTCTCCCAATGTGTCCATACTTGTCACATCTGAAACATTGAATCTTTGAAATGTCTTTTCTATGTTCATGACCTGGAGCTACTGAAGTTTTCTTGTCTTTGAATGCTTTGCTGAAAATTCTTCTATTTCTTCTGCCTCTCTTTGCATGGGAAGCAAGGGCTTGATTGTCATTATGATGGGAGTCTTGCACGCCTCTGGCTGGGAGTCTTGCATGCCTCTGGCTATAAGTCTAGTTTCCTCCTGAGTGCAGTCTGCCCATAGACGATCAAACAGAGGTAAGTCTGCTCTTCCACTGATACTTTGAATGAATGGTTCCCAATGGCTTGGAAGTGCATTGAGAGTAATCATGACAAGCTCTTTGTCTATTATGGTTTCTCCAATGGCACCTAACTAATCTCTGATCTCTGAAATCTGCATGAAGAAGGTAGTGACGGTGTCATCTTTCATCATCTTGAGATTTTGAAGGTAGTGACGGTGTCATCTTTCATCATCTTGAGAGCTCTTACATTGAAGCATCAACTTCTTCAATTTTTTATCTAAGAGTTGCAGGTGGTGCGTTGAACTAGGCCCTACTTGTCTGTGCAAAAATTAGGCCCAACGTTCAAGGGAAAGTGCTAAAATTAGCTTGACAAGGAAAATGGAAGGGGTTGTTATTGTCGTTGTAGCAAGAAGGTGACGGCTAGCTTGAAAAGTGTTGGAGTAGCTCATGCAATGGCTCTTCCGGAACACTGCTTTGATACCATGTTGAATTTTTAATGCTTAGTTCAAGCACATGTAGTTTCTTTTCAATTTAGCATGAACTTAAACCATAAACAATGTAGCAACACAATAGCTGCAGTAAACCAAGATCACAAGAAGAATAACCATGCACAAGACACAAGAAGTTATCCTAGGAAAACCCTTCTCAAACAAGGGAAAAACCCAACAATCCTTTGCTATAGAGTCAAGAGAAGATCACCCTTACACCATAAACCCTAGCGCACACAAGAGGGTGCTCAATGACCAAGAAAGCTAGCGTAGGAGAGAAGTGCGCACCAAATTACAGCTCTCCAAGTATGCGTTGAGTGAATGAGATATAATCCACAATGGGGATGTATCTCTCCTATAAATACATGACCTAACTCATCAAATATATGTGTCTATTGGCACAATAGGGCCGACTTGTAAAACTCAATAATATAACTAATGTTTTGCCTGCAGGGTTTGGTCTAGTGGCCAACGAACGTACTGTTAAGGCATTCGTGCTGTTACGTAGGTCACGAGTTCAAGCCTCGATTTATTCGGAGGCATGCTTGCGGGCTGTGCGATTCTCCCTAGGGGTTATAAGGTAGCCGACAGGATTCGACCCTGTGTCACGCGAGTACGATACTGCCGCGGTTACCGATTCCCCTAGTCATAAATATATATATATATATATATATATATAATTAATCTTTTACACAATATTAATTATCTTTACATGGTGGGGCCGACTTGTACCCTTCACAATACAAAATTAGGGTTTCACAAAAATCTTACTCTTAGACAATATAGCAAGGGATCTCCCACACATCCTCTAGTGCTCTGCCACTAGGGACAAGTCCACATGCGCTCGACAACAGGGACGTCACTCTCAACAGATTAACTCAACTAAATCCATAGGAGTATGATCTTGAGAGACATCTCAAGTCAACTCAACTAAGTCCATAGGAGTCCGACAGGAGACCATCTCAAGTCATCTCAACTCAGTCCAGAGTAGCACGACAAGAGACCACACATGTCATCTCAATTCACTCCAGAGGAGTATGACTCACCCATCACATGGGTGTTCTCACAGATCATCTCAACTCAATCCAGAGGAATACAATCTGGAGGATGTCTCATGAAGCTGCAATCATCAACAATCCCGAGGGGGGGGTTTAATAGACAAACTTTGTATTGCAAGTTGTGTAGGATGAGAATGATGGGGGGAATTACCTGGCTGAAATACCACCTTGCAAAAATTTCGGGACATGAAGTGGATATTTTCCCAAATTCAACCCTAGAAATCATGTGTATTGCCAACAAAGCACTTGAGGATATGGGTTTAGCTAGAAAATACAAGGAAGCTAAGAAAGCTCAATTTGCAAGGGGAGGAGATGGAATATCTGAGGAGGGAAGTTCAGCTACTTCAATTCCACCTTCTACCTCATCATTTTTTGTTCCTAGAACCACACCTGGTGCACAACCTTCTATCAGGTCAATGGTAAAACAAAAGGAGAAGGAAGAGGCTGATAAGCTGGTGGGTAAGTCTTTCTTATGGAGTGACATTCCTTTTAACATTGCCAAGAACAACCCATTCTATCAACCAATGTTTGATGCAGTTGTTGTTGTTGGTTGTAATGATTCCAAGCCATTATGCCAGGAACATCACGATTTTGGGTGTCTTTTAAAACTTTTTCTGGTTGTGGGCTTTCGTCAAACACTTTGTTGATCTACTTGTTTAGATGTGTTTACTTGCAGGATGACCTCTTGATTTCGGCCTTAGGGTTTACTGATGTGTTATATATGTGTATTGCAACAATAAACAAGAAGATATAACCATGGAACATACCTCAACCATATGCAATATGATAGACAAGCCAAAACATCTCAAATCTGCTTTTATTCATGAAATAGAAGAACCTGCTACAATGAAGGTGCCAATCTGGAATGCTCAACAGATGGCTAAGAAGATAGAAAATAGAGCTGCTACAAAAGGCTCCCGATAATACAAAATAGGCCTCCAAGGCGGGATAAGAGATGAAGACCAATGCCAAGGTAGATCTGGGTCGTATGAAGTGCCAAACCCCAACTGGAAGATGCCACGTCCTGCTAGAATGCTGAAGCTCCTCAACAATTCGGCCCTGCTGCCAAATGTGTCCAATCACCTCAAGAAAGATGCCAAACAATAGATCGGGTGATGGAAAGAACAACCCAGGTGCCCAAATCTCCAAGATCTCCCTCAAACCCTATGGATCTGAACCTCCTCCAAGATATGGTGTGCCCCCCTGGATGCCTGAAACCCTAGATAAATCGGCTTCACTCCTGGATGCCTCCAAATGCTCCACAAAACCGCTAGAATGATAGATCGGGGCTTGGTTACCTTCCTGGTGAAGTCCCAAGCGAAATGGTGAAGATCTGAGCTAGAAAATGACTGAAACCAATTTCTGAAGTTTGCTCCTCTCCTCCAATTCGTCCCATGCATTTAATAAATCAAATGGCACCTGAAACTCCTCATGAATGGACTAGATCTGATGTCCAAGGCCCTGCAATGAAAACCTAGGTGATAGAATCTCCAAAAGCCCTGCCAATCACCTGCAATGAATCTCTCTCCAAGAATGGTGCACCCCCCTTGCTGGAAACCCCCAATGGTGCGCCCTCCTTCTCTTCCTATGCCTGTGGCTAGTGTAGAACCCTCCTGCACTGATGTAGAACCGAACTAGAATGGTGTGGGAGAGTATTGCATCTTCGAGACCAAGCTTGGGACAAGCTAGGTGGAATCTTTCACCACCGAATCGTCCTCTAGGATTTGTTAAGTCAAAACCCTCAAAACCCCCAATGCTGGGCTCACTAGCTAGAAGCCAGATATCAAAATATGATCATACATGAATGAAATGAGTAGAGGCCCTTGCCTTTCCTTTATACTTTTTTGGCTCACCTTGTCCCTCCAAAGTGACTTTCATTTTATTAATATTTAATTAATTAATTAACCTTTTTACCTCTGAAAAACACCTTATCTCTCCTTGTGGCTTCCCTGGCCACTAAAAATCACTTCTCACTATCCCATCCTGTAGTGTTGCTCCTCCCGATTCCAATGAGCTATTACACTGAGAGGTTCCTCCAAGTAATGTGCCCAAAATGACCTCTTCAGTGAATTTAAATAACTTATTGCCCAAAATAGTCAAAATCATGGAAATCGTCGGAATGCAACGGAACCAAAGCCAACCTGTGCGGAATGACTCATAATGATGAAATATGATGAGCAATGTAAGATGGACTCCACAATGCCTCTCAATAACCCCTGTACTCGCTATAACATCCATCTGGCTACTTTGGTCATCATAAACCTCTGCACTATGATGATGTCCCAAAGTGGGGACATTACAGTCCTCCCTGCTAGAAAATTTCTTGTCCTCAAGCAATAACCAAATCCCCTCAGATAAAATACCAGGATCCCATGTCCACCTGTGGGATACACAGTAGAACCCATCCAAAGATGAACACTCATACACTCTGCCCCCTGGGTCCCATATCAAGTCATGAACTGCTAGCCCCTGGGAAGCATAACCCTGAAGTACACAAACACCGGGAGTCTCCTGCATATGACACATGGCCCCATCTCGGAATGAATCCATCCTCCAAGTCTCTACCAAGATCCATATGGCCTCCATCAACTGCACATGTTGATGCCGGAATGAGGTGCTGCAAGACCTCCGTGAGACACCCGCAAGCGATGTGCTCCTCTCAACACTGAAGCTCAATGGAAAGTTTGAACAACTTCCCCCTGCAAAGGTCCACTCGCCTTTGTCAGTCAGTGAAATGCCCAAACCTGCAATCCCTGGGTCCCATGCTAACCTCTATCGAAGATCACCCCACTGGCCCTGCACTACTCTGACCACGATTGTCTGCCCCCTGCATACATACTGGACCCTCCTCTCCTGGATCCTCAAGCTGAAATACTCGTGACCATCGGACCTGTTGTCCAGAAACTGTATATGTAAAGACATCTCTGTAGAGGAAGTACCTGTTCACCCATCTCCACGTCCGATCTTGATGACCAAGAGTGAAAAGATGCCTCGCTCCATCGGACAAATCCCTGCAGGCCCACTCCAAACCAACCCATGGTGGCATATGTGGCTCTCTGGCGCAACCTGAGTCACCCTGTAGTAAGACATCCTGCTAACCAAATGAACGCCCAGATCCCATGGCAAACTTGGAAGTTTATCACTTCCAATCTCCTCTAATTGCTTCTGTGTGAGACCGATCACTGCCAGAAGCCCTCTGTGCTCACCTACCATCACCTGATCCATGATGCTCTCCATCACGTACCAAGTCTCAACTGGCTGCCTATGACGATCCATCTCTATCCGGCTAGATGCCGTAAGGATACTCATGTCAGGTGGTCTCGTCCTAGGCACTCTCCATTCCCTCTGCCACTGTCTATCTCTGCTCATGCTATTGTCCATGATAAAAGTGTCGGAAAAGGGTAGCAGCGACATCTGTAGCTGACTGTAGGGCTAAAAAATACCCCCTGTCTCGGTCCATCCCAAGGACTCGACCAAGAGCACGTCTACCTGTACTTCTGATAACTGCTCGCCTGTAGCCATCACTAAACCCCAATCATTAGGTACAACCGGACGTAACTCCTCCATTTGCTGGTAAACCAATCTCCATCCCTCATCCCCCATGCTACTGCTGAACTGGTGAAGGTGAGGTCTCATAACTATGTGTTGTCGCCAAGGAGTGGCATGTGCATGCTCCCCTAAGTGTGTCGCCTCCCTGCAACGTAGTACACCCCTCTGAATCCCACCATACATCTCGGCATGCTCCTGTGAGCTGTCACTTGCCACTGTATGCTTCGACATACTCATGTCGTCTCTCGTAGACTCCTGCTACATCGTAGATCCTGGGCGTACTGCTGGATCAACCTCTACATGGAGATCAACCGCTCTCAGAACACAAATGGAAGTGTCCTCCATCAATTGGTGCTCCTTTGTTAGATCATCAACACCTCCTAGCAATGTGACTGAATGATATATCTGAGTGTCTACTAAGACAAATGAAGTGGATTTCTGACAAATCTCCTCAAGAGGCTCGTTTGACCTACACTTTTATTCTTGAAGGGATGTCTGTGTGCCTCTCAAGAATCCTTGAGTGCTCTCCAACTCCTGAGTAAGTCTGCCTACCTCCAACCCCTGCTCCCTCAGAGCCTCATGATACATCTCACCAATCCTCAATAGGTAGTCCCTGTCAGTCCATAACTGCTGGTAGTCGGTCCTCATCATCGATACTCTCTCCCTGAGAGTATGAAAGTCCTACATGGCAAATCCCTCATCTGAACTACCATGTGCCACTGATGCTCTCCAACAGTAATTTGCCAGTAATGCATGCATGTCATCAATACGTCTAGTGGTTGTCATGACAATAGCCTCACTAACTCTCAACTGTTATGCTAAGTGGTGTGACTCCTGATCATAGTCATGCTGAGGCACCACCTCATGCCTCTCACTGCTAGTGCCATCACTAAAATCCTCAACAACACTCTCTGTAGAAGATAAAGTGTTGAACTGCCTGCTGTCTACTGTGCCATTGAGTCTGCCCATACGTAACTGCACATCATCCTCAACTGCTAGCTCTCTCTGAATCATACTGTATCCGGTGTGAGCAGTTGTATCCTCCTGTGCACTCAACTTGCTACTATCATCTGTGCCTGGATCCCATATAGATGTATCTAGACATGTGCTATGGTCATCCTGACTGCTACAAAGTGCATCCTCATCCATGCAGGCCGATCCTGGAAGTAAGTGCTCCATAAACTTGTCAGTCTCCACAATCTGCTCAACTAATGGAGTCTCCAAAAGCTGCAACTCAATCTCCTCATGTTGATCTGTATGTGTAGGGTCAAATGTCTGTACGTTTTGTACCTCCTCCTGGATCTGTGGGTCTACATGTCCATGGTGTGCAACCCTCACACTAGGCTCATCCATCACATCTGACGTGCCACTGATCTCCTCGTGTGACGTGGCTATCATGGGTGTTTGAAAGGGTGACAAATGTGTTACAACCCTCATAGGGAGCTCATCAACTCTAGGTGCTGACACGTGTGAATCCTCACTAGTGTCACCACTCTACTGAGGTGCAAGGTCATCAATAACATGTGATATGTTTGCTTCCATGCAGGTGTTGTCATCCTGCTCCTCCAACTGTCTATCCACTACACAAGGATCATCATCCTCCTCAAGCGTGCTAGAATCATCAACCTCTGTGCAAGAGTCACTATCACTAGCCTCTGTGTAAGAGTCACTATCATCATCGGACTGCTCCAAATCATCATCTATCGCTCCATCCTCACACATCTCATCATCACTGTCATAGTGTGCCTCAACAGTGTGCTCCTGGTCCTTACCCCTGCACCTATGATCTGGTTCCCACGACCCCTTGCAACTGTAGCAAGGTTACATGCTCCTAATGGGTGTGGGGTTTCTCTGTTCTTCCCACCATCTAGCTGCATCTTTTTTCTTTTTATTTGCTATGATGATCCCATGTAAAACATTCCATTTGCTCCAATCGGGCTTTCTGAAGGCTACATACTAAGGAAAGGTTATGAGAGCCCGATTTTCGTCACCAAGGTTGGAATATGTTATCTCCAAGCATGTCATTTCCAAGGCTATCTTATCCATTTCCTTCCAACTATCCATTTATCCCTATGAAAGACCCCTCAGGTTGGCAGGATTTAAGCTTTGATACCACTGTAATGATTCCAAGCCATTATGCCAGGAACACCACGGTTTTGGGTGTCTTTTAAAACTTTTTTTGGTTGTGGGCTTTCGTCAAACACTTTGCTGATCTACTTGTTTAGATGTGTTTACTTGTAGGATGGCCTCTTGATTTCGGCCTTGGGGTTTACTGATGTGTTATATAAGTGTATTGCAGAAATAAACAAGAAGATATAACCATGGAACATACCTCAACCATATGCAATATGATAGACAAGCCAAAACATCTCAAATCTGTTTTTATTCATGAAATAGAAGACCCTGCTACAATGAAGGTGCCGATCTGGAATGCTCAACAGATGGCTAAGAAAATAGAAAATAGAGCTGCTACAAAAGGCTCCCGATAATACAAAATAGGCCTCCAAGGCGGGATAAGAGATGACCAATGCCAAGGTAGATCTGGGCCGTATGAAGTGCCAAACCCCCACTGGAAGATGCCACGTCCTGCTGGAATGCTGAAGCTCCTCAACAATTCGGCCTTGCTGCCAAATGTGTCCAATCACCTCAAGAAAGATGCCAAACAATCGATCGGGTGATGGCAAGAACAACCCAGGTGCCCGAATCTCCAAGATCTCCCTCAAACCCTATGGATCTGAACCTCCTCCAAGATATGGTGCACCCCCCTGGATGCCTGAAACCCTAGATAAATTGGCCTCACTCTTGGATGCCTTCAAATGCTCCACAAAACCGCTAGAATGATAGATCGGGGCTTGGTTACCTCCATGGTGAAGTCCCAAGCGAAATGGTGAAGATCTGAGCTAGAAAATGACTGAAACCAATTTCTGAAGTTTGTTTCTCTCCTCCAATTCGTCCCATGCATTTAATAAATCAAATGGCACCTGAAACTCCTCATGAATGGACTAGATCTGATGTCCAAGGCCCTGCAATGAAAACCCAGGTTATAGAATCTCCAAAATCCCTGCCAATCACCTGCAATGAATCTCTCTCCAAGAATGGTGTGCCCCCCTTGCTGGAAACCCCCAATGGTGCGCCCTCCTTCTCTTCATGTGCCTGTGGTTGGTGTAGAACCCTCCTGCACTGATGTAGAACCGAACTAGAATGGTGTGGGAGAGTATTGCATCTCCGAGACCAAGCTTGGGACAAGCTAGGTGGAATCTTTCACCACCGAATCGTCCTCTAGGGTTTGTTAA
>SNQJ01S0004223.1:549648-573193 GCA_010110895.2 Picea sitchensis
GGGCAGAGGATAGGCTAGATGGAGCTAGCAGCTAGTCCCCTTGGAAGACCAGGATCATTTTTGTCTTAGAGGACCTCGAACTATGGGATATAGTTGAGGCTCTCGTTGTTGTTCCTCTTGTCACTGCTCCCGTCATGGTGGCAGAGTTCATGAAGAAGAACAACAAGGCGAAAAGGACTATTTGTGACGGGGTGAAAGACCACGTCATTCCACATTTGACTGGTAAAGACTATGCATTTGAGATGTGGGATTCTCTATGCAAGCTTTACCAGAGTCCAAACCAGAACCGGAAGATGGTTCTACAAGACAGGCTCAGGAGCATTAAGATGCTCAATTCCGAGTCGGTTACATCATTCCTTGGTAGATTCATTCAGATCAAAGATGAGCTTGCAGCCGTCGGAGAGATAGTGGATCCAGGCTTTATGGTGAGGACAACCTTAAACAACTTTATCAAACCATGGGGTCCATTTGTTCGAGGCATAGTTTCCCGGGAGGATATGCCTACATGGGAGAGACTTTGGGATGATTTCATTCAGGAGGAGACAAGACTCACCTCAGAGTCCTCAGGACAGCAGCGTATTACCCAGGGAGATGAGGACCTTGTTCTATGGACTAAGGGCAAGAAAAAGACCGGCAAAGGTGCTAGACAGGGTCCCAATGAATGGGCCAAAACACAGCAGAGTAGCAGTGGGCAAGAGAGAGACTTGAGCACATTGAGATGCTTTGCTTGTGGAGAGATGGGTCACTATGCAGGACAGTGTCCCAAGAAGAAGAAGAAGAAGAAGCAAGATGATACTGTAGCGACAGTAGAGGAGATTGAATTTGCAACTAAGTTTGCGAGGGAGTGTGCATTCGTCAGTTATTTGTCAGTTGTTACACCATCCAACGTCAAGTGGGGAGACAGAGTTGAGGAGGACCTAGTGACTCCGAATAGTGATTTAGAAGGAGCTCAGACTCAATTTTCTTGGACACAATCATCAGGGGTGACTGGTCCACCCGGGACAGCTTCAGTTTCAGAGTTGTCGAGACAGAGGGTTGGTGTAGGGGCTTCAGAGCATTAGAGATTGATGAGGAGGAGCGGAGGGCACCACAGAGGCTTGAGCCTCACTTGGCTATGGAGACGGGCAGATCAGATTTTGGTTCCACTTCAGGTGGAAGCTACTTGGCGAGAAGGCAAGTTTAGGATCTTGGTGAGATCCCGAGATCCAGGTACTCTTGCTGAGATACCAAGAGGGGGAGACTCTTGGTGAGATGCCAAGAGAGTGGCTCTTGGTGAGATGCCAAGAGTAGTGACCGTTAGCGAGATGTCATGAGGTAGAAATCCTTGGTGGGAGACCAAGATTGAGATCTTTGGTTTGATACCAAGATCTAGGTGATCTTGGATAGATGGAGACACACTTCCATCTATACATCACGCAGATTAAACAGATCTGTGTCAGAGACTACTTTCATAGATCAGGATACAACCATACTCACCGAGTATTTGCTAGTAGGCATTCCACTATAGGGATGAGCTTGGGGGTGAATGGCACTTTCCTCGGTAAGAGGGAGTGTTGAGATTTGAGTACCTTGGAAAGTGGTCCCCTTGTGGTTGTGGGTCTCTAACCACAAGGGGGAAATATTTGACCCATTATTGTGCCTTATACTTTATGTATAATTTCACTTTGACATTTTTCCTATGTCAAAAGGGTGAAATTTGTCACTTGAGTGAATAGTGTCACTTAAGTGAATAGTGAATTAATTCACTTTGTGGGTGAATTGAGGGACATAAAGAGAAATAAAGAAACTAAGCCAAAGTGGGTTTTGAGTTGAGATACCTTTTGGATGATCTCAACCTTTGATTAGAAATTGGATGGGATGATCTCATCCATCCATTTCTAGGTTTCCTTATGAATTTCTATAAAGAGGGTGCATAGGGCAAAGAGTGGTATTATTCACTTGTATGTTCACCAAGAGAGTTCGGAGAAGGGCAAGAGGATGGGAATGGAAGCATTGGGAGAGGAGAGCTTGGGCAGCTCCATTCATGGAGGGCTCATGGAGGCTCAGGGCTCATGGAGGCTCAAGGCCCATATTATTTGTGGTGATCACACTTGCTTGGAGGAGGGCGCACCATAGGAGGGGGGGGCACAACTAGCAGGGAGCATTTGTACTTGGAGGAAGTCAGATCTGATTGTTTCAATGGAGAGGCAATACACAAGAGCAGATTCCTGTGGTGGGGTTTCTTCATTGGGTCAAAGAGGAAGGAGGGTGCTTCACTTCAGTGGACAGAGCAACAAAGGGAGAGGGTGCACTAAGCTTGGGTGCATATCTCATTGGATCCTTTGGCAAGACTCAAGAGGAGCTTGCTATGTATACAGGTTCCTTTGTATTGTATTACTTGTTGTATTTCATGCTTTAGACCACCACTTATATACACTTTCATTCCAAACTGGTTTTCCCCGTGGGGGTTTTATCCAGGGTCATGTCGACCAAAAATACTTGTGTTCATTTCATGCATGCTTAGAGTTTAGATCAGCTTGTTAGAGTTGTAAAGATCATGAGGAGTGTTATCTGTTTTGAGTATATTGCATGTGCTAACATTGGGGTATGCAAACACTTGCAAGGGCACCTCAAAAGGACATTTAACCACCAAAATTATCAACAGAAAGTTACTAAACAGGTTTCTGTCCTAAAAAGACAGCAAAAGACAGTTTTGAGATTGTGAACTTAGAGCCAAAATAAAGGTCAAGGACAGACCTGTTTTGGCAGCCTGATGGTACCTCAACTTTTCTACAGAAATCGCCTCTTTTATGAGGGTTTCTAGCATGTAAAGCATCTTTTCATTGCATTTTGACATAGTCTCCAAGTTATGTGGATGACAAGTCACTTTTATTTTATTTTCCTAACCTAGATTTAGGGAATAAAGAATGAGGAGTTGTGAGCCTCATCTATAAATAAAAGCAGTCCTCTCATTCAAATCATCGTGAATTGTTGGAGATCATTTCAAGCCATTAATAGAAGATCTTTTACTTGGTGTTTTGGTGTCAATTCTTGGAGCTCTTTCTTTCTTGGTTATTCTTCTTGGTACTTCAAAAATTATTGTGAACATACAAGTTTCTACTAAAGCTAGCAAGATCGATCCATTGAGTTACTCAACTACTTGGAAAGAGGATGTCTAGGATTTGTATCTCTTCTATCTTCCTTAAAACGATTTGGTAAGTGTTTATGTCTTGTCTTAATTAGTTTCATACTCCTTGGAAAGGGTTTTAAGTATTCTTTTCAATCTTTTGTTGATCTTGTTGGTGAAGGTTATTCCCTTGAGGAAACCCTTCACGTAAAGCCTTGGTTTTCATGGTTTGTCTTGATTAGACAAGGGGCTACTAACCTTGAGGCGCTAGTCTCCCATTCTAATCCATAAACATTGAATAATCAATTCTTAGAGAGGCATGCTTTTTAACCCCATAAGCCTTAAGTGGAGACAAGGCACTAAGCGTAACTCCCAACAACTGTTAATTTCTTGAAACCCAGCAATCAAAAATTTTATGCCAATAATTTAACAACTCGGAATTTAATCTACTGCTAATATAAATTCTGTAAACTATGCAGAAAATTTACAGCTGAGTTTTAACCATTAAAAATGCACAGCAGAATCATAAACAACACACACATTTGAACACAAATATTTCTGGGCAATGCCCCTGGAAAAACCCCGAAGGGAAAACCAGTAAATGAGAGGATTTTATTGGCTTCAAAGGAAGAAAATAATTACAACAGCTAATTCAGAAATTTCTTACAGCCCAGCAAACTCAGCCTGTACAACCCTACATTTTTAGCCCAACTTTTTCCGCACAACTTTTTTGGCCCAGCTGATTTTTTCGGCCCTGCAAAATCTTTCCCCCAGCTGCAAATTCGCCCTCTTCCTCAACCAAATCGCCCTCTTTAGCTCTCAGCTCAATGTGTGTCTCTCACTCTCCTTAGATCTGCTTTTATAATCTCTTAATGACCAAATCCCTAACCCTAAGATCTCAAGGGTCAAAATTAGATCTTTCCTTCCCAAGATCGACGATTGTGACTTAAGCTCTCATTGAGATGACTTAAATCACTAAAGTCACTCAACTTTATAAAAAAGTCACTTTAGTCATTAAATAAAAGCCACATTAACTTTATAAATGCAATTATAAAGTTAAAGATCAAGAGAGCATCGCTCGAACAATTCCACATGCTAGGCACTACCAATGCAAAAGTACATGCCCGAGCTACCCGGAAACTAACACTCCCTCTTAGCGAGGAAGGTACTTTTGGAAACTCCACTTGGATCTATCTCCAACCCCATCACTCCATCTGTTGTTGTAGTTGCTCCCTCTGAACCAGAAAGCTTTCCTGCCACCTGCATTGGATCCTGTGTTAAAGACTTATTCCTCCTCACCATGTCCTTAGGAGTCTCCTCACACTCCTAAGAATCCAACGGTGTCATCTCATACTAGCTGAGACTCTTGACCATACCAGAAGTAGCCTCACAACCATATGTCACTGACACTGATCTAGAATCCAAGATCCCCTTGGACTTACACACAGGTTGTCCCAACAACTTGTATTGAAGAAATATGAGGATCCTAAAGCTTCCCAACAGATTTGTCATTTGATTTCTTGTTGGGTACCAAGTTCAAGGGTTTCAAATCTGATTTCTCATTGTTTTTAGGACAGCCAACAGATATGATCTTTTGGCCCATTGAATATGCCTTTAAGGTTGTGACTTGATGCTCTTTTAGTGCCTCTTGTTTAGGGGTTTAAGAAGGATAGTTTTGTCGTCCAAGTTAGCCTTTGAACATGCACTAAAACATCAAATACTCCTCTAGATCTTTTACACTTTTATGCCGAGAGTAAATAAGCAAACCATGACAAATGAACACAAGTGTTTTTGGTTAACATGACCCTAGAAAAACCCCCATGGGGAAAACCAGTAAGAGAGTAGATGTATTATGGATTTCTCAAGCAAATGCTACAATAAGGAAATGAAACAATGGAACCTGATACAAGAGCAAGCTCCTCTCAAGCTTGCTTTGGACTTTCTTGAAATTTGCATCCCTTTTGGACTTGTGCACCCCTTTCCTTTGTGCCTGCTAGAAGAAGATTTGCGCCCCTTTGCGCCCTTGCCTCTTGCTTGAATGCTTTTTGGTGAAGTGCACCCACAAACTTGGTGCGCCCTTCCTCCACAACAAATGCACACCTCCCCATCTGATGGATCTTCCAACCCATCTCTGTTGTAATGGCCATAATGCTCTAGATAGAAGTGTATCTCGCAACTGGTGCGAACGTCTCATCATAGTCGATTCCCCCAATCTGAGAGAATCCTCTCACCAAAAAATGAGCCTTGTATTTCTCTATGCTGCCATTTGCAACATACTTGGTCTTATACATCCATCAAGAAATCACAATTGACTTCCCCTTAGGTCTCGGCACTGCCTCCCATAGATCATTGCGCATAATGGAGTCATACTCCTCCTACGTGGCCTCTCTCCAGACCTTCTGGTCAACTTCCTACGCAAAAGAAGTGGGCTCTAAATCTGTAATGCTCATCACCATAGCCAAGTAGGACCCAAACCTCTCTTGTGCTCTACTCCCTCTCATCAACCTCTAAGGCTCTCCAACATACTCCTTCGCCTCCTTTAGGGTCTCCTAAAACCATCTCAGTTTCTTCTTCCCTGAAGTGACCTCTGGTGGAGTAGTCTCCTCATGCCCCCGAGTTTCATGCACAAATCTATGCAAAGTAGTATGTGACCCTGAAGCACCTGCAACAACTGTCTATATACTCGGCAACTGTGAACCTGAAATTGCAATGGGTGGACCAATCACCCCTGAACTCGGTGTACTCGACACCTGAGGCTGTGTCCCCTGAGATGCATCACTCTGAATCTGCGGGACCTCAACTCTATCTCTCAACTCAAGAGATCTCCTTAATGCTCTGCCCTCCTCGAATCTGACATCTCTCCTCAACACCACTCTCCTTAGTGTTGGTATGTAAATCCGGTAGGCCTTAGAGACCTTTGAGTATACAACTAGAATGCCCTTCTCTGTTGTGGGATCTAGCTTTGTCCTCTTCTCAAAGGGGACATGAGAGAACATCAAACACCCAAATATGCGTAGGTGCTCAACATCAGGCCTCCTCCCAATGAAGGCCTCCCTAAGAGTCTTCCTCCCCAAAGCTCCATGTGGACTCTTGTTTTGCAGATATACTGTAGTACTACAAGCCTCTGCCCACAAGTAGAATGGAAATGCCTAATCATGCAACATCGATCTCGCTGCACCAACTATGGTCCTATTCTTCCTCTCTGCACCCCCATTCTGCTGCGGATTGTGTAGAAATTATCTGCTTCCATTCCACGCGGGATTGTAGAAATTATCTCAGGTCCTATGAGGCTACCATCTAAGGTCTCTGCCCTTGACCTTATGGCTCTAAGTTTCAACCGCATGGCTGTCTTCTTTGTTGTTTTAGGACTGCAAACAGCCATCCCACTTTCTACTCAATGTTTTATAGGTTAAGTGCTCTTTTAGTGTGCCCTTGCAAGTGTTTCTTTTTATCTCAATGTTAGCACATGCAATATAACTTAAAACACATAACACTACTCTAGATCTTGAACTTTAAAAATGTTGATCTACACTTCTAAAAAATGCATACCGCAGATACTGTGTGTATTTTTTGGTCGACATGACTGGATAAACTCCTCGGGAAAACCACCAGCTTTGGGATATCTCATATAATGATGATTAAAGCAAGAGATACAATGGCAATGAAATACAATGGAATCAGATACATAGCAAGCTCCTCACCAGCCTTGCCACAAGATCCAGAAAGAGAAATGCCCAAACTGCAGGGTGCCCTCTCCCTTTGTTGCTCCTTTTGTATTGAATCAAGCTTTTAGTCATCGCACCCAATGAAGAAATCCCTCCATTGGAATGTGCTCTATTGTGTTGCCTTCCATAGAAACTGTCAGAGCTCAAAACATCCAAGCAGATCTGCTACTGTAGCTCTGCCAGCCTCAACTCATGCCTCCTCCTAAATGATCACCATAAATAAACAGACTAAAAATGGATCTCTCACCATGAAAGCAAGAACCCTCCTCCTAGCCTCCTCACACGTATCTCATTCGACCGACAAATCCTCTCTCCCGTGGCAACCAAGGGCGCCCTCCTCTCCTAGATGCAGCTCTCCTCCATGAAAATGCTCCCTCCCAGAAATGGAAAGTTATGACTGGATACCCTCTCCATGCAAGCTCCAAGCTACCAAGATCCTCTCCCCTCAAGCTCTCAAGGGTTTGCTCAAACTCCTCATGAAGTGCGCCCCTCCCTCCCCTCTCAAGATATCTCCAAAACCTCTAAGTAAAAGAAATAGGCCCCAAATGCCTTTTCCGTCCTTTAGCCTCTCTTTGGGCAAACCCTAAAGATCAATGGCCTAGATTAGATCTAGCCAAGTCTAATCAATGGGTGAGATCAACTCCACACCTACCCTCACTAAAGAAACCCACTTTCCTTAGTTGCTTTATGTCTATTAATTCACCCACATTGTGAATTAATTGTCACTTTATGCCTTAAGTGACATATTTCACTTTTGACTTAAAACTCCTAAGTCAAAGTAAAATTAGAATCATAACGTAAAGTACAAGGGTAATAGTCTTCCCCCTTTGTGCTTAGAGACTCATAAGCACATGGGGACCACTTTCCAAGGTACCCAAATCTCAACAGATTGTAAGGAACGATCAACTGCCTTCTAATACCCTGGTGGGTATAGAACTCTGCAAACTCTGTGGAGATATACTTACCTCCATTATTTGATCGCAAAACATTGATCTTCTTTCCTGTCTGGTTCTCCACAAGAGCTTTGAACTCTTGGAACCTCTTGAACACCTCACTCTTAGTCTTCAAGAAATAGATCCAGGTCTTCCTGGAGTATTCATCAATGAAAGCAACATAATACTCAAAACCACCCAAGGAAACATGTGACATGGGCCCACACACATCTGTGTGTATCAAATCTAGTACCCCAGCTGATCTATTGTCACTGCTGGGAAAAACATTCTTGGTGTACTTCCCAGGACCACACCCTCTGCACACCTAATGCTCAATGGTGAACTGTGACACACCTGTCACAATCTCTCTCAGTGATCTCAAAGCTCCATGGTGCAAATTAGCCATCCTCTGATGCCATAGCTCACGCAACTGACTATTGTTGTTGCTACTCGCCAAGGCATGCAATGGCTGAAAAATCAATCTATACAGGTTCCCCTCTTGTGTCTCAATCACTCTACTAGAAGTGACACTGGACCCCTTAGTGTGAATGAGGACCTTTGTCCCTCTGAAGGACACCTCAAACCCCCTCTCCTGGATGGAGGAAACTGAAATAAGATTCTTCTTCACCCCAGGACATACAAAACATCCTTGAACACCAAGGGTGGCATCAACTCCCTCTGAAAGGAGACTGTTCCATGCCCGACTGCCCTAACAATGGTGTTGTCTCCAAGCACTATCTCCAACCTAATCTTTGGATCTCTGAGATCAGTGAAGTTCTCTCTCACACCTGACATGTGACTCGAAGCTCCACTCTCAATGTACCAGATGCATGATGGTGTCTCAACTGTCGAACAAAAAACTATCAATGAGCACTCCCTCTCAAACTGAGAGGGAAACTCATCCTCCTTTGTTGTCACTGGAGTGCCACCCTGCTTCTCTTTCTTCCTATTGGGACATTGTCCAGCATAGTGCCCCATCTTCTGACATGAAAAGCATTTAACTTTGCTCATGTCCTTATGTTGCTCACCTCCTCTATGTTGTTGCTTTTTGGCCCCACCCTTGGGCCTCTGCTTGGTATTCTTCTTGCCCTTTGCCAAAAGAGAAAGATCACCCTCATCACCATCCCCACCACGTTGTTGGCTAGTGGATCCAGAGCCAACTCTAAGCTCCTCCTGGACAAAGTCAGCCTAGAGCCTCTCCCAACTGGGCATATGCTCTCTAGCGATGATGCCTCCCACAAAACTCTCCCAAGGTTTAGAATCCATTTAAGGTTGTCCTCACCAACTCTGAGGGATCTACTATCTCGCCAACTGCTGCCAACTTATCACTAATCTGAGAAAATCTCGTGAAGAATGAGGTCACTGAATCTGTCTTCATCATATTGGTGCCCCTTAACTTCTCCTGGAGCACCATCTTCCAGTTCTGGTTAGGACTCTGGTAAAGACTGCATAATGACTGCCACATCTGAAATGCAAACTCTTTACCAGAAATGTGAGGAATGACATGGTCCTTGACTGCCTCAAGGATAGTCTTCTTGGCCCTGATGTTCCTCTTCCGGAACTCAGCCATGAGCACTGCATCTATAGGAGGTACTATGGGATTCTCCACAATATCCCATAGCTCTCCCTCCTCCGGAATCAAGACTATCCTAGCCTTCCACGGAGACCAATTACTAGCCCTTGCTAGCCTATCCTCCACCCTCAAACCTGCCACCAACATGGCTGCCATCCGATGCTAAATTGACCAAACAAAACTGAGCAACACTGAACAACAAAAATCTGCCTCCAACACACAAAACTCAAGTGTGAAAATGAAGCTCCCAAACTGTGTAAAAATCTACCAACTGTTTGCCACAAAAATCAGCCACCTCTTGTGCCCTTCGGCTCTAATACCATGAAGAAATATGAGGATCCTAAAGCTGCCCAACACATCTGTCATTCGATCTCTTGTTGGGCACTAAGTTTAAGGGTTTCAAATCTGATTTCTCACTGTTTTTAGGACAGCCAATAGATCTGATCTTTTGGCCGACTGAATCTGCCTTTAAGCTTGTGATTTGATGCTCTTTTAGTGCCTCTTGTTTAGAGGTTTAAGAAGGATATTGTGTTGTCCAAGTTAGCCTCTAAACATGCACTAAAACATCAAAGACTCCTCTAGATCTTTTACACTTTTATATTAAAAGTAAATAAGCAAACCATGACAAATGAACACAAGTATTTTTGGTCAACATGACCCTGGAAAAACCCCCATGGGGATAAGAGAGTAGATGTATTATGGATTTCTCAAGCAAATGCTACAATAAGGAAATGAAACAATGGATTTTGATACAAGAGCAAGCTCCTCTCAAGCTTGCTTTGGAGTTCCTTGAAATTTGCGCCCCTTTTGGACTTGTGCGCCCCCTTTCCTTCGTGCCTACTAGAAGAATATTTGCGCCCTTGCATGAATGCTTGATTGCTTGTGCCCTTGCCTCTTGTTGGAATGCTTGTTGATGAAGTGCGCCCACACACTTGGTGCGCCCTTCCTCGACAACAAATGCGCACCTCCAATGGTGCGCCCCTCTTCAAGCAATGCACGCCCTCTACCAAGAGTGTGCCCCTCTCACAAGCTTGGTGCGCCCTCAACAATGGTGTGCCCACTCTCAAACTTCACTTCTTCTTCAAACCCTCTTCTCCTCTCTTCCTATCCTTCACTCTAATCTCAAAAGTGAACAATAAGCCTCCTTTTCCCTCCTTTGCCTCCTTTAGCATCATCCTTAGGCTAACCTAGAAAACCAATGGCTCAGATTAGATCTAGGCCATTCTCCAAAATGAATGGATGAGATTAAATCTCATAATTCATTTAATTTTCCATAGATTACTTTTTCTCTCATTAATGACTTTATAAAATCAACTTGACTTTATAACTTAAAGTACTTTGTCATTAATGATGTTATAAAGTCAAGTGACTTTATAACATAAAGTAAAAGGTGAGGGTCAAATATTTCCCCCTATGTGTTTAGAGACTCACAAACACAAGGGGGCCACTTTCCAAGGTACCTAAATCTCAACATGTATAACATCCCCTGTCTGACACCAAGCACTGCCGCTATGTCCAGGATAGCTCCCTCTAGATATATGAACACAAGTCCATGCTCGAACACAACTCTGTATCCTTCATCCTCCAAAGATGATACTGAGAGAAAGCTTACCTTCAAATCTGAAACAAACAACACCTCTGCCACCTCCAGAGATCCTCCTGACTCTAGTTGGAATCTCACACATCCAACCCCCTTCACTGCATGCATGGTACTAGTCCCACAATCCACAAGACAGTCTGATTCTGTCTCTAAAACACTAAGGAACCTTGACCTCATTCCCTTCATATGGCGAGATGAGCCACTATCCATGCTCCAATGTCCCAAAACTCTGCACTACCACTACCTGAAAGACAAGACACGAGAAAATTCCTTCTCAAACTTCTCAGCAAAATCATCGATCTCAGTTGATGTTGTCGTTGCTACCTATGTCTCCTTCTTGCTCTTCTTCTTGTTTGAACACTAGCTTGCATAGTGGTCAGTCTTATGACATGCAAAGCATTTCACTTTGCTCGTGTCCTTCTTTCCATCTCCACTACCCTTCTTCGCATGAAGAGCAACATTCTCCTCGTCTTCATCACCCTTAGACTCACTGCCTTGAAGAGCCTCCTTCCGAGTCTCCTCCTACGAGAAGTCATCCCACAACCTCTGTCAGTCAAGGAGATGTTCTCCTGCCACGACTCCCTTCACGAACGAAGCCCACTTCTCTGAGAACCCATTCAGAGTTGTCCTCACAAGTTCATCATCTTTGACTACCTCTCCAACAGTCAGTAACTCATCATGAACCTATGATATCCTGGTGAGATACGATGCCATTGTTTCAGTTTTGGATATCTTGGTGCTCCTAAGTTTCTCCCTCAACACCATCTTCCTGTTTTGGTTTCCACTCTGATAAAGCTTCATCAGAGCCTCCCACATCTCATAGGCATTTTTCTTTCCAGACACATGAGGTATGATATGGTCCTTCACCGCATCCAAGAGCATCTTTTTGGCTTTCACATTTTTCTTATTGTAGGCCGCCAAAAATGTTCTATCTGTGGGAACAACCTGGGTTTTCTCCACAATGTCCTAGATTTCGTTTTCCTCCAACAGTAATGCAATTTGCTCTTTCCATGGGCTAAAATTCGTAGCCTCGTCCAACCTGTCCTCAAACCTCAATCTGGTAGCCATCCTCATCCAACTGACCAACAGTACTTTTCCCTTCCTTTTACTTTCGAGTAAAACCCCTGCAATCCCTGCAAATCCTTCTGGCAAAGTCTTTAGTGCCACTCTTCAGAGTCCCAGCTCTAATACCATGTTAATTTCTTGAAACCCAGCAATCAGAAAATTTATGCCAATAATTTAAAAACTCATAATTTAATCTACTGCTGATATAAATTCTGTAAACTATGCAGAAAATTTACAGTTGAGTTTTAAGCATTAAAAATGCACGGCGAAATCATAAACATCACACACATTTGAACATAGATATTTTTGGGCAATGCCCATGCAAAACGCCCACGGGGAAAACCAATAAATGAGAGGATTTTATTGGCTTCAGAGGAAGAAAATAATTACAGCGGCTAATTCAAAAATTTCTTACAACCTAGCAAACTCAACCAATACGGCCTTGCTTTTTTAGCCCAACTTTTTCGTCCCTTTTTTTTCCGCACAGCTTTTTCGACCCTACAAAATCTTTCCTCCAACTGCAAATTCACCCTATTCCTCGGCCAAAGCGCCCTCTTCATCTCTCAACTCAATGTGTGCCTCTCACTCTCCTTAGATCTACTTTTATAATCTCTTGATGATCAAATCCCTAACCCTAAGATCTCAACGGTCAAGATTAGATCTTGCCTTCCCAAGATCAACAGTTGTGACTTAAGCTCTCGTTGAGATGACTTAAATCAGTTAAGTCACTCAACTTTATAAAAAAGTCACTTTAGTCATTAAATAAAAGCAACATTAACTTTATAAATGCAATTATAAAGTTAAAGATCTAGAGAGCGTCACTCGGACACTTCGACATGCTAGGCACCACCAATGCAGAATTACCTGTCCGAGCTACCCAAAAACTAACAACAACCAACCACAAAACCCCTAAAACCTCAAATTATTTTATTTTATGCCACATAAAATATAAAAATACAAAAAAATATAAAAGATATACCATCAAAAAAATATTTATTCATTGTTTAGTGCAAAGTTAACGGTTTATTTTCATTTTCTAGACAATTTTGTCCAAGGGTTTACGATAAATTGTTGATCTTTAACCATAATAGGACAAAGTAGCCCCACACATTTGTGCTCAAAGGTTTTATCTAACATTTTGTGGGCTGATTTAAGAGGTTTATCAATTCTGGAAATTAAATTGCAGCAAAAAAAATTGGAATTGGTCAAACCCTAAAGCTAGGGTTTAACCCTAAAACGTGAATTCTAACCCTACCCTAGCTATATTTTCACTTGTAGATTGTTAATAAAGGATATCTAATGCTTTCTAACAGTGAACTTTATCTCCAAGTGCTTCATAGTTGTTATTTTACATTTTGGAGATTTTTTGTGAAACCCTAGGGAAATTCACCACTTTCTTTTGCAAGTTTGAGCTAGTTACATGTTTATTATACATTTGTGCTTGCAATAGTTCATTGTTCAACTATTTTTACATTGACTATTCATTGCCCAAGAAAAGTGCCCAAGGAATCTTCATCATAAGTGTTTTTAGGCACTCTTGGGGTACTTTTCCTTGTCCAAAATTTGCATTTTTTGCGTTAATTATTTTACATCATGTTAAAATTAATGCAGCTGCAAGAGCCATTCTCCGGGAGGATGGCAAAGACCCTAGTTGTGATCTAGGTTCCCCAGTACACTCCTGGGGTTCTTGGTTTGGGACCAAGCAGTTAGAGCCATGGCAAAAGATCCTAGTTGGGCCCCCAGTGTATTTTTGGGGTTCTTGGTCAAGGACAAAGCAGTTTGATGATATAAGTCCCTAGATATGTTCTAAGGCCCCTAGATGTGTTCCAGGGAATCCTTGCTTAGCGCTTGGATTGATCCTTAGTTGGGTACCTTGGTGGATAAACCCATAGATATATTCTAGGGCCCTTGGATGTGCTCTGGGGTATCATGGTCTAGGACCAGGCAGATTCTTGGTTTAAGTACCAAGCTGAGATGATGTGCGATCTTCTTCTCTCCTGGGATGGTCCATATGACCTAGGAGTAGTAAAGAAGAAAGGCATGATCACACCATTAGCCTTCCACATATGCTAGGATGATAAAAAGCTTATAAATTATATCATGGGACTCATGTGAACAAAATGCCATTAAAGTACTTGACTTTTGACTTTGTCTTATTGTTTATTGATGAAACCCCTTGCTTGAGTTTTTACCCTCCTAAATTTATGATTATGTGTTGGTTTGAATTTATATCTATTAGAATTTACTTTGTCCTAAAGAAAGGTGGCCGCCTTTATCTTGAAACCCACCTCATCGATTTGATTTACTATTTTGTTGACTTACTTGTGGTCTATTGGTTTTACCACTTAATGTTTTAATTGGTGAAATATTATTTATTATTTTAAGGGGTTAACCTAACCCTAAAGCTATGTCAAGTGGACTTTTATGTTAACCCTACTTCCCCTACCTAAAACTATATAAAGAAGTGGTCTCTCCCTCACTTGATACACTTGAACACATGATCTATCTCCTCCAAGCTGACGTTGAGACCGAGGTTTGCTGCGGCTTTTCTGAACAGGTTTACAAGGGTTTTTCTCAGCTCTCTCTTGCGTGTCTCAGCCTGCCATGGGTCTATCCCTGCTAGCCGAATTTGTTTGTGCTTGCTGTTTGGACTGTTGGTGTCTTTCCCTGCCTGTCGTGGGTTCATCTTAGCCAGCCGTGACTGTTTATGCTTGCAGCTGGCCTGTTGGAGTCCATCCCTGTCTGCCGCCTGGTTTTCTTGTCTGCTGTTGGTGTGTTGGTGCCACCTTGCTCATCCCAGCCAGCCACCTTGCTCTTCCCAGTCAGCCGCTTTAGTATTTATGCCTTGTGAATGGTTTGATAAGGCTGATCTTGGATCATTGGTACTTGTATCTGCTTGAAGTAGGCATCTGTGTTTTGGACTGAATGTGATAGATCAGCCTGATGCTGATTGTGGTTTTATTTTTCCAGCCCTAGGTTGGACTGTGAATTATATTCAGCCCTAATACTTGGACTGTATTTTTCCAGTTTACTGAGTTTTGTTTTTGTTTTCCTAACCTAATAGTCCTTCTTGGCATTGTCCCTATAATCATAATTAGATCTACCCTGAGGGTTTGATCCATGATTCACTAAGTTTTTCTGAGCATACTTTGGAGGAAGGCAACAGCAGCTAATCAGGTACATTTGTTCTTTTATACAGCTATGGTAATACTCAGATCTGTTGTATATGTTATTTACTCATTAATGCTGTTATGTTATGCATCAGATTTTTAAATGTCTTGCTGGTCATATAGTTACAGTAGCTAATGATTTGAAAATTATAAAAAATTATGTTTTTAGCTAGCCTACTGTTTTTTCCCTTAAATTCTAACACATCAGATTCTGGAAGTTGTGGAAAGCAGCAAGCTGGTCCAATCTACAGCACATAATCAAGAGGTAATCCAGGTACATCATTTGTCTTTGATTTTTGTTGTTAAATCTCACTCTTGTGTGCTAAAAGACACGTATTCCTCCATCTTAAGAGTGATTCCATAGTGCAGATTTATACTTCTACTGTAGCATAATTATTTCAGATCTTAGCACTTAATTAATTAGCTCCTAACCCTCTTTGCATTGTGGTAGTTATTGCCGCCCTAGTTCCTGGTTGAATATTCTCGAGGCATTTGGCTACTCCATTGGAACTGGCCTATCTAACCATATATCGAGGTGTGTGTTTTTGAAGTGACTTGTATTGTAAGCTACCCCGAGGTACTGTACAGCTTTGTTTCTGTGGATTAGGATACCCCCCGTAGCTTCAAGGAGCTGGCCTAAAGTGAAGGGGAAACTGTGCTAAGGCGACAGTAGTGTGTTTCCCGTGTTGTGCTTATCCCCATTAGCACCTCTACAAAGGCTGATAGTTTGGGCGATAACACGACCCACTCATTTAAGCTGTTAGAAAATAGTTTTTATGTCTATGCGGCACCACCATCAATATTTTATTATTTTCTCCCTAGTTAGTTAGAAAAATATTGTTATTTTATTTTAAGAGGGTTTGGCTCTTCTTCTATATAAAGAGACCCCTCTCACTTGTAATGGTTGTTGAAGGAATGAGTACTTAAGCTCTTGATATACTTCGCATTTGTAATTTTTCTTGAGAGCTAGTGGATGGTTTGATAAGCCACCCTAGAGGATGAGGATGCTTTTCACTTTGTAAGCTCATGCATGATGGTTATTTCTTCATTGATGATTATGAGGCAATGAAATCCGGGTAATATTGTTTCTATCTACTAAAATGTGTAATTTGAAGTGGTTATTGTTGATGCATTTCTCTCTATGTATGATGAAAAACACACTTGATTTGATAGATTCAAAACCTCATAGTCTATGATCTTGTCTACATTAGCAAGTATTGTTGTAAGAAATTTCTGGGTATATCAAAGAAACAAGGTAAGGGTTGTAATCTACAGCCAAAATCGCCCTTATCAACTAAGTAAAGCGACCTTCCTCAAGGATTTGTTAGACCCTATTTGCCCAAGTGAAATATAAGGCACTAGTACCACCTTACAGCCACAAAAACTTTCATTAAACTCACTTCTGACCTACTCTACAGGTCTGGAAATTACTCATAGAGATCTTAATCCAGAGCTGTCCTAAAAGTCTGGTTTTATCCCTCATTACACATCAAACAAACCAAACCATTTGGCTGTATAAATCTGCTTCAGAATTCATCGAGGAACAGCTTTAAGAGAACAGATTTATGCATTATTAAACAGTACTATGTTGATGGAATTCTCATTGATTATTGTGTACTCCATACCCAGCTGTAATGTACTCATGAAAATGGTTAAAAAAGGATCTTTCTAAGCTGAGAAATCAATGCATCTGTACTTGTAATTCAAGCCAGCATAAAAAAGTTTGCTACAGGAGTTAATGATACTCAAAGGGCAGCATTATAATTGCCTGTGTTTTGGCTCAACATACCTATGAACACATCCATTTAGTGCTGGTAGATAAATCTGAAGATTATTATCACTTCACTTGAATTTTGTATTAGAAATCAAACCAAAGCATACTACTTTGCACTCATATGATTACATCTCTTAGAAGGGTTGAATTCCAAAGTAAATAAGTCTTCTCAATTGAAGTTGATATCCCTACCAGCGTATCTACATCAAGGAGTTTAGGAAAGTGTCAAACTGTATGTAGGCAGCCAGCTGGGCTTGACTTACCATACCAATCTCAAAGACAGCCTATACCCCTTTTACTGATTCACCGCCAAGCAAGTAACAAGCCTAAACCATAGGGAAAGAAGATCATAAGGAAGCCCCCCTAGAGGTGGTCTTTGATCATCCTAGACTGTGGGAAGAGAAAACTAAGGTGACTGTGGTAAATCTTCCTGTTGTTGATTGCAGCTTCATGAGACATTCTCCAGGTCGTTCTCCTTTGGACTGAGTTGAGATGATCTGTGAGAGAGCCCATGTGATGGGTGTGTCATACTCCTCTGGACTGAGTTGAGATGATCTGTGATAGAGCCCATGTGATGGGTGTGTCATACTCCTCTGGACTGAGTTGAGATGACGTGTGGTCTCTTGTCGTACTCCTCTGGACTGAGTTGAGATGACTTGAGATGGTCTCCTGTCAGACTCCTATGGACTTAGTTGAGTCGACTTGAGATGGCTCTCTACATGGTACTCCTATGGACTTAGTTGATTTGATCTGTTGAGAGTGACGTCCTTGTGGCTGAGCACAGGTGAACGTGTCCCTAGTGGTTGAACACTAGAGGATGTGAGAGATCATTGCTATATTGTCTAAGAGTAAGATTTATTGTGTAACCCTAATTGTGAACGGTACAAGTCGGCCCCACCATGTAAAGATAATTAATATTGTGTCAGATTAATTATATTATTTAGTTGTACAGGTCGACCCTATTGTGCCAATAGACACATCCATTTGATGTGCTAGGTCATGTATAAATAAGAGTTGATCCCCATTGTGGATCACTCACTCTTCATTGTATCATTCTCTCAATGCCTACTTGTAGGGCTGAAGTGCGCACTTCTCTTAGGCGCCATCTTTCTTGGTCATAGAGCACCCTCTTGTGTGCTCTAGGGTTTATGGTGTGGGGGATCTTCTCTTGACTCTATAGCAAAAGATTGTTGGGTTTTTCCCTTGATTGAGAAGGGTTTTCCCAGGATAAACTCTTGTGTTCTTGTGCATGGTTATTCTTCTTGTGATCTTGGTTACTGCAGCTATTGTATATGGTATTGCTGCATTGTTTATGGTTCAAGTACATGCTAAATTGAAATAAAATACATGTACATGAGCTAGGCTTGTTCAAAATTCAACATGGTATCAAGGAGCAGTTCCTGAGATGATCATTTTCACAATCATGAAAGGTCGTAAAGGCTGCTAGACCCCTGTCATACAAGCTGATAAGGAGAAAAGTTAGGACCCACAGTAGTGGAAGGTTTAGGACTAGTCAGACCCTATCCAACCTTGGCAGAGCTACATTTGAGAGTCTTAAGGAGACCCATGGCAAAGAGGAAGCCCCTCTAGACTGCATAGCTAGAAGAGACCCTAACAATAACAACAACTTTTACAGACCCAACCACAGACTTAAACAAATTGGAGACCAAATTTTGAGGAAATCCCAGGGCATATAAAGGGTATCTTGTGGTGATGTTTAAGCCATTATTATAGATGTTTTGCATTTCATTAGATAACAATAGCATAATCCAAGGATCAGAAATACACAATCCCCAAAGAGACATAGCATTTTATCACAGGGAAACCCTCTAGGAAAGAAACTGACAAACTATTATAGATAGTTGATACAATGCCAAGAGATCTCTCAAGACTCAAACTAATACAGAAAGTCCCTCTCAGATGCTCGCCCTCTCTCTCTCTTTTTCTTCTACTCCAGCAGCAAGATCCCAGACTTGTCTCTCAAATGGAGCAAAATTAGTATTTGTGTATTTAAGTGAGAGTAGCTAGCCTCTTCCCTATTTATACAAAATTAAGCTGATGTGAAGTGTGTCTCTTCATTGGTGAGGAATTCGACTTCTCAAGCAGGTGGAGGTAAACCCACCTTTATTACTTTGGGCCTCTTTAATATCTGGGAATGACTTCTTGTCTACCTATTACAATTGTCTTGACCAATCCATAAAGGGGATTTGGTCCTATTACAATAGCGACATGATCAATCTAATGGGGATTGATCCTATGAGCTAATATATCAGTAATAATAAGAATACTCTGCAGTTACATTATTTCAACCTCCCCTTAACAAGAACTGTATTCTTGTGACATCATGTCACGAGGAGAGAGAGGACAACATCATCAAAACTGACATCAAGTGGGTGAGGACGGTATCATCAATATCATCTTGGAACCCCGACTGGCGTATCTATAAATCACTGAATTTTTTCTTCATGATTGCTGTCATCGTCATTCTCAAAAGGAATGCCATCATCATCTGCATCAATATGTATTAGTATAAAAATTGATACATCATCATTAATCTGACACAAGGTTGGCTCATCATAATACAAGGCGGGCTTTACGTCAGGTTGTGTCAATTTGGAAGCTGGGTACTTCTCGATGTCTTGCTTTCGTGCTGACCTTTCGAGGTGGAAGCAAGATACTATACCATTTGGCTTTCACGTCACGGCCTATCAAGTTGGAAACCACGATTACTAGTCTCACATCCTCTCACATCGTCTTGATTTACGTCCACGGCCTGAAATTTGGAAACCAAGATACTTAATCTGCTTTCGTCCACAACCATCCGGTCAGCCGGGATACTAGGCCAGCTTTACATCACGACTATCGGTAGGGCTTCGATGCCTGAATCTCATCATATCATCTTGCTTTGCAGCCGACAGCTGGGTGAGGAAGCGGGAACATCTCATCTTGCTACGTCGACGAAAACTTGGTCAGAAGAAGGGAACATCTCATCTTGCTTTCTACGATGCGACCGTGGGTGAGCGAGGTGCCTTCTCATCTTGCTACGTCCCGGCAAGCGTTGGGAAGCAAAGAACTTACATCATCTTGCTTTTGCATTAAACTAACTAGGTCGGAAGCAAAGGTACCGTCACGCTTTCTGTCCACAGCCACAAGATTGGAAGCAGAATATCTCATCAACAACTACTCCCCCCTTTCAAAGGGAAGGTCCTTCCGAACTATACCAAGAAGCTTATCCGGAGGTACTCAAACTTCACCGCGAGGATAGGGCTTGAGGTCAATCGTCGATAACCCTATTCATCCGTGTTGAAATGTCTTTGGATAGCTAAGGGCTCCTCACGTACCGTATCGCGGATGTAATGGATCTGTAATGCCCGACCTGCTCCATTGGAATCTGAGTTCTCATCGTTTTTATCATTTCTTGGTTGTCACGCTGAGATCAGGGACATCTCTCTCATCTCTAGTCAAATGGGTCGTTCTGACAACTTTCGGAAGCCATGAAGCCCGGCGGTGGCCGAGAACAATGCCGACAATGTATTACCTTCCCATTTGTTTTGAGAGCAATACTAGATTGCTTCCTGCACGAGGTCATAGGTGATCTTATTTGAAACAATAATCACAGAGTGTTTCTGACAGGAAACACTTCCTACCAAATCTGCATCGGTGATTATATCCACTCAGTAACGAAATCACTTGATCTCCATCATAGCTAGGACCATAATCTATTGTACCTTTAAGATAACTCATCACATGTTTTGCGACCTGGGTGAACAAATTAGGTTCTGCGAGCGGACTCAAGGTGTTCACTGACAGGTGGCAAATGCTCACAGTCACAGTGCGTCGGGTTACGTGATGATCAATGAATTTGTAAATACTTGATTGGCATCAATCAACTCTCGTGAGAGTATTGACCAGTATCTACTTAGCTTCCATGGGTGTATTCATGGGCTTGCATTTCAACATGTCGAATCTCTTCAAAATCTCCACAACATAATTGGATTGAGTCAAAATGAATCGATCTTTATTCCACCACATATCCAAACAAAGACAATAGTGAAGAGGAACCAAATCCTTCATTTCAAATTCAGAGACAAGTCTCTTTTTACATTCAGTGATGGTTTTTTCTTCTCCAGTTAAGATAAGTCATCCACATATGGCAGTCAGATTGCTGGCTCATTGTTCATGATTTTTGAGTAAGGGTTAGAGTCTGCTTTACTCTTGGTAAAGGCCAAACTCATAAGAAAGCTGTCTATTCGGCCATAACAAGCTCTAAGAGCTTGTAATCAATATGGAGAAACTTTAACAATCTGCAGACGTAAGGACTTCTTGTCTTCAACCTCAAATCCTTGAGGTTTGAACTCTGTATACTTCCTCTTCGATAACTTGCCGTTTAGGAAAGCTGTGTTTACGTCCATATAGTGTAGTTTCCACTTCATCTTAGCTTCAAAGGCTATGATGGTTCTGATCAAAATGTATCTTCCTACAAAAGCGAATGTCTCTTCATATTCAAAATAAAACATGCCGTTGATAGAAGTATTGAGAAGTACAAAGATCACTTTGTACTTCTCAATGCTTCCATCAGCCAGCGTGTTTTATTTTTGAAGAGCCATCTGGAGGATACCATCTCTTGATACTTTGGTCTGGGAACTGGCTACATACTTCGTTCTTCATTATGGATTGGTATTCCTCTGTCATGGCATCTGCCGATTCTTTCCTCTGAATGAAGCTGCTAGGAACAGGTGGGCTCCTCTTCTAGGAGGTCATACACCAAAGTCGTATAACTGGAGAATGGCTTTGGTCTTTCGCCGCAATATCATAGTTCAGCGGGAACGCCATTGCTTCTCTCCATCTTGAATAAACTCTCTAGCCCGAGCTGGCTTTCTTTTATGGAGGATGCGTCATCTAGGGGAGGGGTTCTTGCCTTCTGCTATATCATGGTCTTCTAGGATTCCTCATCAGGGAAGTTACGACTTCCCTCCCTGGTTCTGCAGCTCTAGGAACCCTCCCTCATTGCAGTATTAGGGATGCAAGGTTCCTCTTCGCGCCTCTCTTGAAGAGCTGGCATAGTTTAGATTTCGCCAAGTGTTGCATCTTCGTAAGGTCATCCCTGCCCCAGTCTCAATGCTTGATGTTGACCTGGTATATTGGTCTTCTAGAAGTTCCTCATCAGGGGAAGTTACGACTTCCCTCACTGGTTCTGCAGCTCTGGGAACCTCCCTCATTGCAGTATTGGGGATTACGAGTTCCTCTTCATATACCTCTTCAAGCTGGCATAGTTTAGATTTCTTAAGTGTTGCATCTTCATCAAAGGTCACATCCCTGCTGATCTCAATGTGATGTTGACCTGGTATATAGATTCTGAAGGCCTTAGAGACCTCACAATATCCCACAAATATTCACTTCTTTCCTGAAGGGTCTAGCTTGTTTCTCTTTTCTTTAGGTATATGAATAAACACTAGACAGCCAAATATTTTGAGATGGCTTACCTCTGGCTTCTTTCCGGTGAACATCTCTTACGGTGTCGTGAGCCCAAGTGCACTATGGGACAATCGGTTCTGCACATAAACAGCTTCCATTGCTGCTTCTACCCATAAGCACATAGGAAGATCTTGATCATGGATCATAGTCTTCATAGCTTCCATGGTTATGTTCTTTCGTTCAGCTACACCGTTTTGTTGGGGATTATAGGGAGTAGTGAGTTCCCTCTTGATCCCAACATCTTTGCAGAAGTTCACAAACTCTTTTGAGGTATATTCTCCTCCATTATCTGACTTGAGTATCTTAATATTCTTTTCAGAAAGGTTCTCTATCAAGGCTTCGAATTCCTTGAACTTGCTGAACACTTCATCTTTAGTTTTCAACAAATATATCCAGGTTTTACAAGAGTAATCATCAATGGATGATACATAATATACATACCCGCTAATGGAGGATGATGGCATTGGGCCACATACATCTGAATGGATAAGTTCTATGACTCCTTATGTCTTGTTGTCCCTCTTCGGAAATGGGTTCTAGATGTTCTTCCCTTGTGCACATCCATTGCATATGCCTTTATGGTCACCTTTGAGTTCTGGTAAACCTATGACTGCTTTGCATATCTATGGTAGTGCCTTGTAGTTGATGTGAGTTAACCTTCTATGCCAAAGTTCACATGAGTTTTCAATGGTGTGGGTCATGGCAGCCTCTGAGTGACCATTTAGTTTATACAAGCCATATTCTTCATTTCCAATGATGATTGCTTCATTTAAGGTTTCTCCTTTAGCCCACATAAGAACTTCTCCATCTATAAACGCAACTCTGAAACCTTTCTTCTCTAAAGCTGAAATGGAGAGTAGGTTCTTATTCAAGCCTGGTACATATAGTACGTCCTTCATTTTTAGTGAATTCCCTTAATTCAGTTTATGGTTTGATTCTCCCACTCCCTTGATGGGATATTGGTAATCATCTTCAAGTGTCACTTTCTGAGAAAACTTCTTTTCTAAGATACAAGAGAGAATGTTTCTTTGTCCCGTCATGTGCTTGGATGCACCACTATCAATGAGCCAAGTGTCCTCTCCAGGTGTTACAGATCCTGAGAGGGTCGAGATCAAGACATGGTCT
>SNQJ01S0004223.1:573203-584934 GCA_010110895.2 Picea sitchensis
GACAGTGTTACCCACAAGTACTTTCACAGAGATGAGAAGGCCGGCTCGTGATGAGACCCCCTTTCCCTTGGCCATGCAACCAAAGGTCACTGCCCTAGCGTGGTAACCAGATGGTGGCAATGTCATACTGTTAGGTACCCATGAACCTACTAGGCTGGCTCGTGATGAGACCCCCTATCCTCTTGGCTAGGTCTTGTTTGTTATTTTCCGGGTCCCTCTTGTTTCTTGTTGAGAGGATTTTTATTGCATTCTCGGGGATCCTTGGGCAAAGCATCTCGAGGTTTTATTTCTAGGCTTTTGTCTTTTACCAGCTTCTTTTACCTTCTGGGCCTTTAGCCCCTTCTTCCCACAAGATAAGGTGCAACCCTACAAACAGGTGAATTCAGTGCCTGGACAAGGGGAATGGGATAAATGAGCAGGAGATAAGATGAAAAGTGGTGGTATGATGGGAGTGGACTATGGCTTTTCAGAAATCCCCTCGGTGGCAAACCAAAACCTATGAGTACAGGCTTGCTAGGGCACCCTGTCAATCTCCCCAAGCATGGTCAAGTGGGCTAATGTAAGATCCAAGCAGTTGTCAGAGATAAAAGGAATTAGATGCATATATTTAAAGGTTTTAATGATCAAAAGTGACACATACCATGATACTTGGACCAATTACCTCATGGAGCAAGAGCCTCCTCCGATACAAGACCAAGCCGAAGGTGATGGATGTTGCTGCTGCTGACAAGACGAGTCTGATGAAAGAAGAAAAGGATGGGCCCTCCAGGGCCATGCTCAGGTCAATCATGCTCTCGGTACTCCATGTCTAGGACCCGTGGGCCTCGAGACATGATCTCCTAGTTATCCCTAGAAATCGGGGATAACAGGCCACCTTAAACTTCTTGCCTTAGGAAACCTAGTTGCTATTAGGGAAACCTCCCTTGTGTTGGATTACCCAACCTAAAGTGAGGGAAGTAGTTGTAGAGGTGACAGTGCCAACTCTTCCGAGTTACACTTGAGCTTAGTACCTTGTGAAGGCTTTGCACTAAAGGGTGCAAGTTTGAATGATAACAAGAATATTTGTTGTGTAGCTGGAGCATTTCGTAAGGTGAAGAGTATATTTATTTAGATGAAAATCATTTTTTTTTGAGTATTATAGTTCAGACTCCAGTATATTGTCAACTTAATCCTAGTTGATCGCTACAAATGCTCTCTAGCTCTTATTGTGTTTAGTGGAAACATTGAAAAACTTATTATTTTCTACTTCACATAAAAATTTCAATCATGTGATAATGGCAAGATTCTCACACCTCTCTTCGACATGCTGACTTAATCCTCTTACAGTTTTCAGAGTGTGTACTTCATCTTTTCCATTTTTACTTGTTTATACATCTCAGGTCTGCCTTTCAGCATATTTATTTCCATGTTTTTTTGTGTTGCGAGACATATTTGAAAAATTGACTTGTCTGGTTTGCATGCATGCCTTTCAGGTGAGCTCCGATCCTGAGCAGAAAAGTAAAGCAGAAACTTTCACTGCTTCCTTAGATTCACTCATATCTGCAGGTAATCTGATAGCCTTTCCTCAGATTTTTTTCCAGTTAATGCCATGCAACTGTTTGTTATGTTCATTCATTATTTTACGATGTAAATTAGCTTTCAGGGCATTTCCTTTTTCTAATTACTGAGTGATTTGTGACATGTCCAGTTTCAAAGAAAAACCTTGACTTGTCTAAAAGCGCTTTTGTATCATCTGCTGATGCTCTTGAGGATTGGTCTGCATTGACTGGGTTATCAGAACAACTGAAAGGCCTTTAGTCCAGTAAGCAAGCTTGGAATTTTCTCTCTATGTTGCTACTATGATGGTCACATCAAGTTTTCTTGAATGATGTAGGCTGCTTATCTTTTTTTTAATATGCACGGACTGGAGTAAGTTGACCTCTTGAAGGTTGTTGAATAACTTGCTTCCATGGGCTAATATTTCCCGACACGGGATTATTTTTAATATGGCTTTACATTGAATCTTCTTAGTTTTATTCCTCATATTTGTGCTATTTTTAACAGACCAAATATCAAGTTTTAGAGAATCTTTGATTCCTGTTTCGATGATAATCTCCTCCAATCGAACCTCAATTCAGAAGTTCTCTAGATACTTCGGGACATGAACTGCCTCCTCCATTCAAACTTCAATTCGGAAGTTCTCTCGGTACTTTGATACATAAACTGCTAACATGCATGGCATTTTAAACTTATAAATTCTTTTGATTTGTATGTCAAGGGTGATTAACATCATACTGTTGATAGTTCCTCGTCATGTAGAATTGTGTATGCCTTCCTATTGCTTATCTTGTAAATAAGAATTCCGAAAATTGCTCAAATTGGAATAAAAAAAGGTTACTTGCATAACAAGGACCAGTGTTTAATCGGAGCTATGCATTTGATGTGGGACTGACTTTTATTTCCTGGCACGGAATCTTTTACTTAAATCATACATCAAAGGAAACATGTTTCATTAACATTTTGCTAATATATACTCTGTAAATGGCATTGTTCATACATGCATTTCATACAGTTTGAGAGGGCCTAATGGTTAAGAACACATGTTTTCTCTTAGGAGGTCTGTAGTATCCCCAATACTTGCTAGAATGCTATTATATTTGCTATTCAATGGTGTTGTTTCTCTTTGTGTGATTTTGTCAAACACTTTGCATTCATAAGTTTTTAGGCTACAAGCTGATTGACAACTTTCAACAAACAGTTTGTATGTGCTTTTACTAGAGGATATTTCATTAAACAGATAGCATGCAATCCAAGTACACATAGAATAGAAAAGACAGCATTGGCATTTTTATTATGGATGGTATCTGGAACACACCAATAATAGATCCCTAATGGCTGCTACAGCCGCTGCAATACAACAGTAAACATTACAGAAATCAAGTCAAAACTTGAGATAATGCCATAGTCTCCTCAATAGATGATAGTTCCTCCTCCAATCTGTATAAAGGCTGCCGCCCAGCCTCAATCCAGCCTCCCAAATGATAAGAGGTAACCCCATGGCCCTCTCTCTTGCCTCATGGCCTGCGTAAGCCTCACGGCCCCTCCATTAAACCCTCACAATGCTTCCACAAGGTGAATCGGCCCCTCAATGAGCCTCCACAACCCTCCTATTCTCACGACCCAGCAAATGGAAGAGGGTCGAGCCCTCTAGGAAACCCCAAGAGGCTTCCCAGGTGCCAACAAACCCCCAAGACCTCCTCACACCCTTACGACCTGCACAAGAGATGAATTGGCCCTCAAGGAGCCACACGAACCTCCTCCAATCCCTCCTAGTGCCGCAGCCCTGCAGATAGATGAGATCGGCCTCCTCAAAAGAGCTCCATGAACCTCCTAAGCAGATTGATACATCTCCAAACGAAAGACAAACGATAAGATGAAGCTCCAAAGGAAATCCTAGATGGATTACCCTTTTTGTCTAGCTAGGGTGGATATTGCACCATTGAAACCAAACTCAAGTGGAATGATTTTGTCAAAATCCCAACAAAAACTTGGCTCTCAAGAGCACTCCAAACAAGAGATCAAATCACAATGATGAAAGTGGAGCGCTACCCCTCCTTTTATTCTTCGTCAATGCCCTTTTTAGAACTTTCCTCTTTTGACCAAATCCTCATAACTCTTATTCCCCTTTTAATTTCCACTTAAAGATTAAAAGTCGCTTTACTAATGTTTAAGTAACTAATAATCTAAAAGTTATTTTATTACCTTTTTACTTAATGTCACTTTAGAAACATAACATCTCCTAGCTAAGTGACATTAAATAAACCTCTTGACTCCCTTTTCTTCCCGACTATAGCCTACGAGAGTCATATCAGCTACTAAGTCATCCCCTATAATGATCGATTGGAATGGGACATTACAAGGTTACAGGTTCAAATCCAGAGGGGATAGGGTATGTGCACCTCCGTAGACTTTAGCAGTCAAATCACTGTGCAGAGGGGGTCCCTTGTCCCACGAACAAAAAGATCTCATACACCAATTTGATGTGTGGCTTGGCCATAACCTTAAAAATAGATCATTATTATTATTATTATTAAAACAGTGGCTGATAGTGAACCGGAATATATATATTTATTTATTTTCTAAATGCCAATCTTTTAATTATATTGGGTTCTTCAAGCATCTATCAGGGGACTTGTCCATGTTTTGTGTGTTTCTTTGATATTTTGATATGAGCTGTGTCCATGCCAGTCTGTTCTCGGTGGAATTGCTTAAGAACACTATGTAGGCGGCATTGCTTAACAACACTATGTAGTGATGCTTTGAGACTTTGCTGCTTCGCTTGAATTCTATTGTATGCTTGGTAGAGTGTAGGCCAATTATCCAAAAGGAGCAGGAGCTTGCTGTATTTTCTTATTTATTGAACTTGGAGATTTTAATAAATTTCGATTCTTTGGTCATTTATTAAAGTATTCTCTGAAGTAATTGCTCTCCACCACAATGTCGATTACACCTTCAATATCCTCAAAGTTCACTGATAATTTGTTCAATAAATTGTTATGATAAAAATTATTAAATGAAAGATGAATAGTATAAATGTAATATGTAAATTATGTCTTACATGTTTATTTATTTTTTCAAAATGCAATAAAATAAAAGCCTTTTAAGTCTTTTGGGAACTCATTTATGTTTATCTTCTAATAGTGATTTCTCAAGTAATGATGAGATTGTTGTGTCTACTAAGTATGGAATTATGTTCTAATGCTGATTTCTCAAGTAATGATGAGAATTCCGGTGTCTATTAAGTATGGAATTCTGTTTGAGCCTCAATGACCTATGCTGTTGTCTACTAAGTATGGAATTATGTTCGAGTCTCAATGACCTTCCATTGAGTGCCATTCTCATTTATGTTGATCTTCTAATAGTGATTTCTCAAGTAATGATGAGATTGTTGTGTCTACTAAGTATGGAATTATGTTCTAATGCTGATTTCTCAAGTAATGATGAGAATTCCGGTGTCTACTAAGTATGGAATTATGTTTGAGCCTCAATGACCTATGTTGTTGTCTTCTAAGTATGGAATTATGTTCGAGTCTCAATGACCTTCCATTGAGTGCCATTGATTTTGACATTGTTAAGTTAGGTTTATATTTATATCCAAATAATTATAAATACATTATCTTAATTAAAAATTAGATTTACATCTATTTTTTTTATATTTATTTTGCAAATATAAATTTTTAATAAATTTAATTTGAAGATTTGGAGTAATATAGTAACATGAATACAAATACATATTTTAAAATTAGGATGATATTGATAATCAAATTAATCATCTTATTTTTTACACTAAAATATTTTACATCATCAATCACAATTTATGTAATATATTTTTATTTAAATTTTTTGAGAATATCGAAGAATCAAATAACATGCTATCTTATTTTAATGATAATTTCATTTACTTTTAATTGTCACAATTTATGTAATATATTTTTGTTTAAATTTTTTGAGAATATTAAAGAATCAAATGACATATTATCTTATCTTAAATATAGTTTCATCTAGTTTTAACTATTGATACCTAATATGTTTAGGGAAACACAATAAAACTGGTTTATAATAATGCATTCAATGAGATGTTCAAGTTGACATGAGAAGACATTTATAAATAAAATAATTATTTCTTTTTTCTTGTTTTCAAGGACAAAAATAGAGTTGATAATAATTTTGTGGTTAACAAGTATAAAAAGCTTGCTTATTTATTAAAAACATGTTGAGTTTCATAGATTACATAGCATCTACCCCCCACTACTCCTTGAGCATGTGGGGAACCAGTTCAACCCACAAATCTCTAATAATTTTTTAATTGCATAATTACCAAACTTGAATGTAATCTAATACATCTATATCCAAGTTTATAAACAATAACCCATTAAAACCATCATAATTAACTAACACAAAAAAAAAAAGTGAATGAAAACTTATTTGTATGATATGTTGAACTCATGGAATGGTTGCTTGGTAGCAATTTTCAACCCAATTGTAGGCATCCATTGTGAACACCACCCTTTAGTTGGGCTATGACGTGACGAAAATAAGGGAACATATCTCATTGTCTCTTTCTAAACTCACTCCAAGTGGTGTTGCATGATTGAGCTATGAGCAAAAACAACTGAATTCCATTGTAAGTTGAACTAGTGCAGATTTATTGAACACCCACTACCAACAATTGCTCAATAGTGCACATGCATCTTCTCAATGAAGGCATTCACAGTAGCTCGACTACCTTGTCATCGATTCTTGCCTTGAATATAGAACACTTCATAGCTAGGATACAATTCCAGTATGGGCTTGTGCTCAGGTAGCCTTACTCATTGTGGAATACCAAACTCTCTCTCTCTCTCTCTCTCTCTCTCTATATATATATATATATATATGACCAATACTTTTAAGGCTTCACCCCCATAGTCAGTTGGTTGGCATTTTAAATCAAGAGTGATATATTACATTTACAAACTGGGAGAAACAAGGGTATTATATATTGTCAGGCCAAGAATGGTAGAAAATAACTCCACACTTGATGTGCATTGCATTAGAATGATAGATGCATATATACATGAGTAATTGACTCTTGGTCTTCCCCAACAGGTGACTGTTCTTATCACCTACGACTTTTCATTTGTACATTATAGTTACAAGTAACACAACCTCAAAGGAACGTGTCCAACATTCCCCACCTTAATCTGAAGGGTTGTGTGTGAGTCCAAGCATCATTATGAACTTCTCAAATTTTTCTCTTCCAAGTGCTTTGGTGAAGATGTATACAATTTGCTCATTTGTGGAACAATGTCTCAAGTGAATAGTCTTGGCCTCTACATGATATCAAATCAGGTGATACTCTGTGTTGATGTGGTTAGTTCGGTTATGGAATATGGGATTCTTAGCCAACTTGATTGCAAAAGTCTTATCAACTAGAAGAGGAGTATAATTCACTTGTTTCTCCTACAAATCTTCAAGTATTTTCCTGAGCCACACATCTCCTTCGTTGCTTTTGCAACTATCACATATTATGCTTCTGTTGTGGAATCTGTTGGAACTGGTTGTTTGTGTGACCTCTAGGAGACAACTCTTGATCCAAGACTCATGAGATAACCTGAAGTTGACATTCCATTTTCCTTATCCTCATCAAAGTTTGAATCAGAATATCCGATCAGGTTGAGGTCATTTACCATAGAGTACTTGAATCCAAAATATTGAGTTCCTTTCAAGTATTTTAGAACTCTTTTTGCAACAGACCAATGTCTTTCACAAGGCTTTTGTGTGAACCTGGAAAGAATGCCAACAACAAATGAAATGTCTGGTCTGGTGGTAGTAAGATAAATGAGACTTCCAACAAGTTGTCTATACTTGGTTGGATCTTCAAATGCATTCCCTTCTTTTGATGTGAGTTTCAAATTCTGTTCCATTGGAGTAGAAACATGATTGTATTCAACCATGCCAAACTTGTTCAAAAGTTCTCTAATGTACTTCTTCTGGGAAATGAATATGTACTTTGGATTATGTATCACTTCAATGCTCAAATAGTAGTGAAGATGCCCCAAATCTATCATCTCGAAGCCTTTCTTCAATTCTTTCTTTATGGATGCAATGTAGTTCTCATTGTTCCCTATTATGAAGAAATCATCTACATATACTACAAGATATACAATTGCTTTTCCAACTTTCTTGACAAACAAAGTTGCATCGTCAAGATTGAAATGCTTGAAATTCAATTTAGAAAATGCTCGGTTAACTTTTCATACCATGCCTGCGATGTTTGTTTCAAGACATAGAAGGATTTGATGAGCTTGCATACCTTATGTTCTTGTCCCTTCACAACAAAGCCTTTTGGCTGAGACATGAACGCATTATCTTTCAAGTCTTCATTCAAGAAAGCAGTTTTCACATCCATTTGATGAATTTTCCATCCATTTTGTGTTGCCATGGAAAATAGAGTGCGGATGGTAGCCCATTTTGTTGTGGGGGCAAAGGTCTCATCATAATCAACTCCTTTCTATGCAAATCCTTTTACCATGAGTCTTGCTTTGTGCTTGTCAAGTGAGCCATCTGATCTATACTTGTTTTTGAATACCCACTTGCAACCAATTGGTTTGGTTCCATATGGAGGGCCCACCAACTTCCATGTCCCATTCTTGATGAGAGCACCATATTCCTTTTGCACGGCTTCTTTCCATTCATCATGAGAAGTGGCTTCTTTAAAGGAAGTCGGTTCATGGCTAGTAGATAAATTCAACTCACAATCATATGAAACATCCATATCTTCTACATCACCTGAGTTCGAATTATCTACATTACCTCCATCTTGTTTTGAGGACAATTTGATTCTTGTCTTTTCGATCTCATTAGGATGAACACTTTCAAGTGTATTTGTGAGCCATTTTGGTGGGCCTTTCTAAGATGGTCCATGTTTCTTAGCTAATGGAGATGGTGATGAGTTCTCATCAAGCCTCAACTTTTCAATCTTCTTGATTACATCATCCAATTGAACTTAAAGTTTTGATGAAGTGGAATTTTTTTTTTCATGTGGGGGAGATGGTGCTACACAATGAGATTCCAAAGATTGACCCAAGATAGGGATCCCCCCTTCAATATGTGGAATCTCCTCATCAAATTCATGATGTCTTTACACGAGTGAATCTGTCGAGATGATCAAGCCGCTTCTCATCAGTTTTGTCTTTCTAGGTGGATTCAAGAAAGATCAAATCTCTGGAAAGGATGAACTTCTTGTTTGTTTCATCGTAAAGACGATACCCCTTGGTGGTATTTGAGTACCCCAAGAAGATGCACTTTCAGCTCCTTGCGTCAATCTTGCTTCTTTGTTGCTTAGGAATCAAGGCATAGTAGGTGGAACCAAAGACCCTGAGATGCCTCACCGAAGGAATGTGGCCATACCGCATTTCATAAGGATTTTTGTTTTTGATAGCATGAGATGGACATCTATTTTTGACATAAACTGCATGTAGAATTGTATCAGCCCAAAACATCAATTTAACATTCTTGAAAAACATCGTGGAACAAACCATATTTAGGAGTGTCATGTTCATTCGTTCAGCTACACCATTTGGTTGAGGATTGTAAGGAATTGTTGTTTGATGTTTGATCCCATGTTGACGAAGGTAAATTTCAAATTCATTAGATGTATATTCTTTTCTGTTATCAGTGCAAAGAGAGCCAATACGAGATTGGGAAAAATTTTAAATGTTTCAAAAGCTTGTGATTTGTCTTTCAACAAGTACACCCAACACATTCTGATGTAATCATCAATAAAATTCATGATATATTTGTTTCCATTTGCAGAAGGAACATGCATAGGGCCACATAAACCAGTTCAAGTCTTCTACATGCTCTGGAAGTAGAATCATGGAAAGGTTGTTTGCTATGATTTTCAAGTATACAAACATCACATTGTTTTAGTTTTCTAGGAATGGTAAGCGGACCAGAAATCCCATTCTTTCTTAATAAATGAAGTCTGTCATAATTAATATGGCCAAATATAACATGCCACAAAAGGCTAGATGACATTATACCTGAGTCATGATGAGAGAGGTATGCAACAATGTGTGTATGGGTAGATGTCCCATTCAACTTCAACAGTCTTTCATCTTCTATTCTGGTCATGACAACCATGTCGTCTGAATCCTTCTTTATCTCAACTTTTCCACCGAACATATGAACATAGTGGCCTTGTTGTCTAATATGCGCAAGGGACAAGAAGTTTCTTTGCAACTCAAGAAGATAGAGTACATTGTATAGAAGAAAATCTGGGAGTCCATGCAAGTTAAGCCTGATGGTGCCCGTTCCTGAAGGTTTAAGACTATCTGTCTGCAAAGTACACTACACCATCTACATTGTCATCAAAGTCTTCGAAGAAATCTCTTCGAAATGTCATGTAGGAGGTCGTTCCCGTGTCAAGAAGCCATGCATCTCCCCAAGAAACAAATGAAGTATTAAAGAGATCTTCAGTTACTCCTATATTGCAATAGGCAACAACATAATGTACAGGTGCTTTACCTTTCGCCAGGTCTGAGATTCTACCTCTGTCTTCTTTGATCTTCTGCCATGAAACTCTGCAGTCGGAGGTTTCATGTGACCCATTCATTCTACAACGGGTACAATGAAGGTCAAAATTTTCACGGAGATTATGCCAACCCCCCTACCTATGAGTTTCTTCTTTCTGTGTCTTCTCTCATTGTCTCTATGTTGTCCAAAAGTTGGATTATTGGAAGCTGCATAGGCAGATGCAAAAGAATGCATTATTTTCAACAATTTAAAGATTGAGGTTGTTAATCTTTGTCAAACTGCACCGGTAAAATTAAAGTGGAAGTCAGAGAGTTCTGAGTTGTGGCACCACTTTAATGAAAGCGAATGGATATGTACTATGATACCATATGTGTAACAAGCATGTTAAGGTCATGGATGTAATATCTACACGATAGTATTGTCAATGCGACTTCTAGTCCACTTAGATATGGAGAAGACGAAGGGAAGTCCAGCTAAAGAAGTACAAGTGCAAGTGGAAGTCCTTCATGGGTTGACATTTTAGCATATCTTTGTGTTTATGATATATTGCAATTTCAGATACTCCTCTTCTAGGCGCCAGTTTCAGGTACTAATCCAAAAGGGAATGAACTCAAATCCCATTGTGGTCGCCATATATACCAGTGAACATGTAGCAGCGAATTGTTGGCGAGACTGGACATCGAGGGGCTGGAGGTTGCACTTCACGACCATGTCAACAAATATGCAGGTGTCCTCCTTGGTGTTGTCCTCCGAAATGTTGATGATATATGAGTCCAGGACCACTGTCAAGGTCTAGGCAGAGTCCTTGAACTCGTTCAGCGTGGTCACCGAGAGTTTATGGACCGATACAGTCTAGGGGCGACGGGGGTCGACCCAAGAGCTTGCACTCTAAAGTTTAGGGTTCCATTCCGTCAGTTCTTGGGTGTGAGCATTAGAATCGTGCGATTTAGGGTTTAATAAAATATGGGCGAACAGAGGTTGGCTGCATGAGAAAGGCGCTGGACAACGATATAGGATCTGTTATCCCTGATATCTAGGGATAACTAGGAGATCATGTCTCGAGGCCCACATGGTCCTAGACATGGAGTACCGAGAGCGGATTGACTTGAGCATGGCCCTGGAGGGCCCATCTTTCTTTTTCTCAGCCAGCTTCGTCCTGTCAGCAGTACCAGATTCCATCACTACCGGTCTGGGCTTGCATCGGAGAAGACTCTTGCTCCATGAGGTAATTGGTCCGAGGTATCATGGTATGTGTCGTATTTGATCATTATAACCTTCTTATGTATGCATTAGGTTCCTTTCATTTCGGATGATTGCTTGGATCTTACACTAATCTTCTTGACCATTGTTGGGGTGATTGATGGGGCAACTTAGCAAGCCGGTATTCATGGGTTTTGGTTAGCCACAAAGGGGGGTTTGCAGAGCCATCGTCCGCTCCCACCATCTTATCACTTTTCCATATTACACCCGCTCATCCATCCCACTCCCCTAGTCTGGCCATTAGGATGACCTTCCAGGGTACCTCTTGCCTTGTGGGAAGAAGGGGCTAAAGGCCCAGGAGGTAAAAGCAGTTGGTAAAAGATAAAATCCATAGGAAAATAAAACCTAGAGATGCTTCGCCCAGGGGATCCCCGAGAAGGCAATAAAAAGCCTCTCGATAAGAAACTAAGGG
>SNQJ01S0004223.1:593826-611883 GCA_010110895.2 Picea sitchensis
AGGGACGTCTCCCTTGGACTAGCCCTCCTAAATAGAAAGAGCCCCCCATCGAGGTGACAGTGGGTGGGGAAGCTCCTGTTACGCCGGTTTCAAGCCCTGACTCAAGCTAGCTTAACCTCTCATACAAACCGTGCGATAACAGGAACCAAGGTGAGATTGCAGACGAGTGGTTGAGGGAAAACAGAGGTTGGCAGCGTGAGAAGTCGACGGATCTGTAAAGATTAGGAATAAGGTTTACAGAGAGTAATGGAACGTGGGTCTCGAGGCTGCGTGAGGTTGAGTGTGGCACAAAAGAAATCGTAGATATAGATCAACTATGAAGGCGTGGTATCGTTGGTCGTGGGAAATGGGGCGACTGATGAGATACACAATTCTTTAAAAGAATGGAGCGATAGAAATGTGGTAGAGATACGCAATACCAGAAATCTCACAATACAATGATCAACTCAGAAATCGTTGATCAACTCAGAAATCGTGTGAGGACAGTGAGATGAGCTAGCTGAGTGAATTAGGGTTTCTTTAGGGTTTTGGTAGTGTGCTGCCTGAGACAAGTGCACTCAAAAGAATCATAGAGAATCATCAGTGCACAAGTTAGTAGGTGAGAGACAAACTGGAGAGGCAGACTAAGAATCGAGCAAAGAGAGGACAGAGGAACTGGAATGCAGTAGAAGAGATAGACGTTTCATTTTCCCAAGGCAGAAATTCGTGGAGTTAAACCACAACTCTCATACCACTATTAGTCCAGGAATGACATAAAATAACTCCACACTTATGTGCATTGCATTAGAATGATAGGTGAGTAAATGACTCTTGGTCTTCCCCAACAAGTGACAGTTCCTATCACCTACACACAGACACACACACTCCACGCACCCCATAGTTAGTTGGTTGGCATTTTAAATCAACAGTAATATAATTACATTTACCTACACACAGACACAGACACACACACTCCACTCACCCCATAGTTAGTTGGTTGGCATTTTAAATCAACAGTAATATAATTACATTTACCTACACACAGACACAGACACACACACTCCACAGACACACACCCCATAGTTAGTTGGTTGGCATTTTAAATCAACAGTAATATAATTACATTTACAAACTGAGGTATTATATATATATATAAGTTTATGAGTTAATTATGGGATGAATCCTTAAGGGGGTAGAGAAAGGGGACTCATGTGTATAAGACCCAAGTCTCTTTGTTGAAATATTTGATTTGGAAATAATAAGTTATTTCCTTTTCTAATTTCAAGGAAAGACAATAAATAAGGAGGGTTTGATAGTTGAACAACCAACCACCCCAATGGATGGAAGCATGGAAGACTTGGCTAGGACAACAAAACTGTCATCCAAAGGTACAACATGGTACCAATTCTGCAGCCTATATTGACCCATGAGTCCTTCTGACAGAAGAAAGGGGATAGGTTGAGAACCTTCCAAAGGGGATTTCATGCAGGAGGGGGAGCGGGGGGTTCATAGTTTTCGGGAAGAGAATTGTGAGGAAGAAAAAGCAGGAGAATGTGGGATATAACCTAGAGATTTGAGTTTTAATAGAGAAAAACCTGAACTTGTTGAGTCTAAGAGAAAGACCTGTAGAAAAAAAATGGTGTGATGGAAGCAACAGTAGAAATCATGGCAGCATGGTTCTATAGGCTGGCCTGAGGATCTAAGATCCCAGCTTGAGCTGAGAGGGTCGCGAGCTTGATGCTAGGAGGACATCCGATAAACCTCGAAGGGGCTTGAGATAGGTGGGTGAGTAAATCTTTACCAATAGTGGTGTGAAGGAGAGTGACCTTCATATACCAATATTGCTGACAACTTGAGAGAGATTCCCTAGTGGTATCATGGCTTGGCACGGGGGTGGTCTGCTGTCGAAGTTACTGAGCAAACAGAGCCTATGGTTGGGTGGAGAGGTGAACACACATAGTCAGTTGGCCAACTACAAAATTGTAAAACAGATAAGTATTTCTAATCTCTATGTAATTGAGATAATATAAATGGTTGGGTGCCTATGATTGTGTGGTAGATGTGCATGCTCGATTTCTGGGTTTGATAACCATTTCATTGACAACCCTCGATGTTTAATTGATAGTGTAACTGTATGGAGTGCCATATGTTTTGAACACATAAATAAAGAGTCCTTGTTTTGGGCAGAAAAAGGAGGTCAGGGAAGGTCGTTAAAGACTCCCTATTCAGAGAAAGGAAGGTCTACAAGATTTGAAGCATTCATGGCATGCATAAGAGTATGAAGAAACCAAATTTTAACCCAGAAAACCGAGGTAGTGCAAATCTACAAGACTATTAAGTCCAAATTATCATCCATAACACGTTCAATACCTGATTGGGTCGGCGAGAACTCAGTAGTCGTCGATCCCTGAGTAGGATTCAATGTTGATCGTCCAAAGATGGGCTAATAACCTGTTCTATCCTGTTTTGAATCGAAGGAGAAACAATAGCCATTGATTTGGGAAGAAGGGTTGATCCTGACCATTCAAATATGGGCTAGTCAGCTGTGGAAAGGCTTCAGAGTAGTGGGATTTCGGATTCCTAGGGTATCGGGAATCCTGCGTGATGGGCCACGTCGAATCTCGATACATTGATGTCTGGAGGGATACGGTTGCCACACACAGTTCCATCCCCTTAACCTTGTAAAAAAGAGAAAATGATGTTGTGATGACTTGTTGTGCTAGCCTAGCGGACATGGCGTCAAGGGGTTGACACTTGGCAGTGCTTGATTAGCCGATGGAGCGAGTGCGTGGGCCCATGTCGGGTTAAAATAGTTGAGTGGGTGCCTTTAACCTTAACTATTAGCTCGGTGGTCTGAGATATTTCAGTCGTCGATCTCACATCTAAGCTCAGGAGGGGGTATAGCACCGGGACCGCCAGTGTACTGCACCCCAGAAGGTTTCCGTGCATTTTCCTTTGGTTGAAAAGTCTCGAGAGTCGATATCCTGGTACCTCCTGTGGGACGATACCCTGGAAGATCGAGTATCGGGGTTTTGGTGGAAAAGGTCGAGTTACAAGTGAAACCTGGGGAACCGTTGACCCTGTATCTCGATGGGGCAAGGTTCTTGATAGGGAAAAGTTCCAACCTTCCCTCAGAAATCTATACACAAAGCAGGCATACCTATAATGTCAAACGACGTAACCCAGTCAACAAGAGGTTGACATGTGTCAGGCCCTAAGTGGTCCATGTGTCAAGATGATTTGGCACTATGATGGAGCAAAATGTGATGTGGTATAGAGTGCCATGTGTCAAGATCAAGAGAGAAGTCGACGTCATTGTAACGTGTCGTTTCCAACATGGAAACCAATGTGTCTACAGGGTGACATGTGTCGACAGATGATTGGTTGATAGGTCAAGTGTGGGCATGTTGGGAGAATACCAGGGATCTTGGTACAAATAAATCCTGGTCGTTGGATCTAAGAGTTGAGTGATCTCGACCATTGATCTCGTAAAATCTCGGGAGGGAGTTGACGCCTAGGGTACAAGAATACTAGATTTCTGGGAGAAGTTGTACAAGTTCGGATCCGCCTAGTGGCCGGTGGGTCGATGGGGCATAGTTCTGGCCTTGGCAAGGTTCCAAACACTAGAGATCAAGAGATTGGAAGTGTAACTGATGGCTGGGGCATTCGAGGCTGTGGTGGCCTGGTGGTCCAGTTTCCCAATGGGGCAAGGTTTCGAGAATGGTTTCAACCTTACATCGCAAGATTAGAATGAGGAGGACGATGCCACCTAATCAATAAACAAAGGATAGGTGTCGATTTTCAGAAGGACACGCCGAGTGTTACGTATTGACGTATATACCATGTCATACCACGTGGGAGGTCCATGTGTCGAGCGAAGAATGTGCCACATGTCATGGGGATTCAACACCTTGAGGGGGCGGCTTGTGACACAATATGTCTGCCACGTGGTAGGTGATGAGAAGTCTACATGTCTGGCTAGGTGGCTGATGGTGGTAGTGTCATGTGTCTGGGATGCTAGCTAGGTCCCATAACGAGCGTCGAAACTACGAAGCGGTAAAGTTTGGGTTTACTCGGGGCCCAATGTCCCAGTACCTTGTTGACCACGTGTCACGTCGCAGTTACAGACATGTGGCAACATATGACAGGGTTGCATGCCCTAGGTGCCAAATCAGACATTGAACTAGGCGCTTGAAGTTGGGATTAGTTTTAGTATTCAAAGGGCCGATGGGATGACGAGTCGATGCTTCGGTGGGCCTACACCTCGGAGAATCATGTATTGGGGAAGGGTGTAGCAAAGTGTTGAGCGCTTGAAGGACTGGGGGCCGATATGCCAAGGGCCTAGTGGCTAGGTGGCAAGAGCCACGCCAGCGTGCACGCCAACAACCACGTCACCACTTGAAGGTGATGTGTTATGACTAGTCAATGCCACGTCGGATGGACACAGGTGACATGGAGCCAAGTGGTTGCCACGTGCCGATGAAGTAGCTTTTAGCTAATGAAGGCCTAAAAACTTTAGAAGGCCATAAATTTTGATCCAGAGCTCAATTTTTAGCATGGTGATAGTCATTGTAAAGCTACTAACGAGCAAAATACGATGGAGCCCTCCAGAAGAGGCATTGAGATGGTTGAGAAAAAACAAAAATTCAATACCCCATCCTCTAAAAAGGTACTTAGGGGGTCGGGTGTCTTACAAAGTGGTATCAGAGCAAAGTTCAAACATTAGGGTTGGATGGGTCAGAGATCAATCATAGGACTGGTATATTAAGGCTAACATAAGCATGTTGGATAAAGTTTCTTTGCGTTAATTTTTTTTTATGATCTGTACTAGTTCCTTGAGAAGAAGGAATGCAGATTGAAATCTTGTTTTGGGGTTTCTTGCAACATAAGCATTGTTGTTTCCTTGGTAAGAATGATAGATACTTCTACATGAGTGAGAACATGTTGATAAGCATTAATGGTAAGACCTGAATGTGAAATGGCAAAATCTTGTTAAGGATGGCTTAAGTTCAATGGATGAATGTGCTAATGTTTGTAATACTACTTGAAGATATACGCTGAAGGAGCCATGATAATTATAATAGTTGTGTATTAAGGGCTAAGACCCTTATGGAAAATTCCTTGTGGTTAAAGGAATTGAGTATGGTTTGATAGAACCCTTGACAGTAATAAATTGTTGATTTAATAAAAGACTAAACCATGTATGTATAATTCCTTGTGATCAGAGGATTGATGGAAATGGTAAGGTTAGCTTACTTGACCTATAATGAATGAAACTTGTTGTTGGAATAATCCAGATAAACAAAGAAAAGAGGAGTCCTTTGGACTATTTATAGTCCTCATAAAAGAAGTAAGTGATATAAGCGTATGGAACAACTTATTAACTTATGGTTGTACTAAAGAAAATGTATAGGCCTATTAACCTAAGGGCATGCCTGTGCATGCATGTGCATTTGAATGCAAAATCCAGACAAGTGGAATACATATGCACCATAGGTGGGGTATAATGCTTGGTGCATATGATATGTTGTAATGCATGTTGCATTGATTAAGCATGTATATAATATGCATAAAGACTTATTATAACATGTGGTTGGTTGTGAAGTATGGTTTGTTGATGGGACATTTTAGTTGATAATGATCTGATATCAACGGGAATGTTAATTGTATGAATAAGGATGTTGATGATGCTAACGTATTTAGCCTTATAAAAACAAGGCAAAGGATCAATAGGGAGTTGATCCAGAGTTTGGTAAAGGGAGTGCTTGAGAATTCCAAGGAGATCACTAGATCAGATAACACCCAAAGAGGGATGATAGCCATACATGTATGGATGGACATGCTCAAACAAAAGTAAGAGGGAATCTAGGAAATGATTCCCTTGGGAAAGGTTTGTTGACCAAGAAATATTTAAAGCATGAATAGAAGTTGGCATTATTATCTTGATGCCTTGGGTAATGTTATAAATTACCTAGTTGTATTTTTTTAATTGTAAACGATTTTATAGCAGTTGGGAAAGAGTAATTCTTGTTTGTTGTTGCCACAAGAGAGGGAAACATAAGTAGTAGTATGTCTGAGAGACTGGTCATATGAATGGATGTAAGATCCCAGGGAGGAATGATATGGAAAGTTCAAAGTACTAATGTGTATGAAGGACATGAAAAACAGAAAAAAAAAAGAAAAAAAAAAAAGATGCAAGAAGTGAACTTGCGTGTTGATATCCATATATGTATAGATACTAAGGGTTGATACGAATTAAGACCTAATAAATGAATTTTGAATAATACAAAATATGCAAGTGATGCACATGCATTATATATATACTTATGCAAAAAGACATGAAAATATTTTCTGAATAAGTGGGTTGTGAGGCAAGAATTGTACTTGCCAGGATTGAATAATACTATGGGTACATGGATAACTCTATTTCGAAGAGTTATGATTTTGTTATGGATAATATTAACTTGAAGGGGGTATACCCTATTTCTTAGAAAGAGCTGGTATGAATCGTTGAAAGAGTAAATGAGCAAGGATGCTCTGGTGTTATGCATAGAATGTTAAGGTTTAAGCTATTATTAGGTTTCTTTTCAATTCACTAGATAACCATAGCATAGATAGGATCACTGAGAAATACACAATCACAAGAGACACATGATTTATTCTGGGAAACCCTCATGGGGGAGAAAACCCAACAAAAACTTCCTTAATATAGATAGCCAATACAATGCCAAGAGATAACTCAAACAATACATAAAGTTCTCTCCCAAGAATGCGCCTCTCTCTCTCTCTCTTCCTTTTTCTCCAACTACAGCTCCAAACTTGCACTCTGATGAACACGTGAGTGAGTGAACAAATGAGGCGTTGGCCTCTCTTATTTATACAATCTGGCAGGTGCTGAAATGAGGTGTCTTCACTGGCAGGGACGATTTCACATTCTGAGTGGTTATAACCACTTTAATATATTATGGGGGCTGACTTCTCATTTAGCCTATTACAATTAGGGTTTGACCAATCTGCAAAAGGGGATTTGGTCATTTACAATACCCGACATGATCAATCCACAAAAGGGGATTGATCTAATGAATAATACATCAATAATAAATAGAATACTCTTTGCAGTTACAATATTTCAACTCTCCCCCTTAACAAGAGGGTATTCTACAACAACATCAAGCAACAGAGAGGGCAACATCATCAACAACAACTTGGAACATTGGATGACATATCTATAAATCATCAGAAGTTTTTCTCATCATCAATATCATCATTCACAACAGGGATCTGGAATGGCATCATCATCCTCATCAACATGAGGCTAAGGTAACATCATCACCATATTCAACATGAGGCTAAAGTAACATCATCATCATCTTCAACATGAGGCTAAAGTAACATCATCATATTCAAAATCATCATCATCATAATCATCTTCAACAAGGAGCTGAAGTGGCATCATCATCATCATCATCATCTTCAGCAAGAAGCTGAAGTGGCATCATCATCATCATCTTCATCAACATGGATTAGTATAACACTAATACATCATCATCATCAATAACAACACAAGGCTGATACAACATCAAAAACAACAATATCACAACACAAAGGCTGGGGCATCATCAACATCAACAATATCACAACACGAAGGTTGGAGCATCATCAACATCAACACTAGGCTAAGAGTCTTCAACACGAGGCTGGCATCATAGCACAAAGATGGCTACACAATATCATCAGTGTGAAGCTGGCATCACAGCACGAGGCTGACACATCATCACATCACGAGGCTAACACATCATCGCAGCACGAGGCTAGCATGTCATCAACACGAGGTTGGAATCACAACACTTAAGTTGGCACATCATCACAACAATTAAGTTGGAATCACAACACTAGGTTGGCACATCATCACAACAATTAAGCTGGCACATCAACACAATAATTAAGCTGACACATCAACACAACAATTAAGCTGACAAATCATCACAACAATTAAGCTAGCACATCATCATTTTGTGGTACTCTGACAGTCCCTAAGGAGCTTCCTAGGAATCATAAGATTCCCTAGGATTATAAAAATCCTAACGGAGCTACCACTACTGATCAAGATACCATAGTATCATCAACACTACTCCCCCTTTCGAGGAAGGTCCTTTCGGACTATACCAAGCTTGTCTTGAAAGTATTTAAACTTTACACGAGACAGAGGCTTGGTCTGCAACCTACTGATTTGAGCCAACATATTCGAGCTTTATGGCTCCTCTCTTCACCATGTCACAGATGTAATAATATCGGATCTCTATGTGTTTTGAATTGTCATGAAATATATGATTCTCTGTCATCTTTATGCAGCTCTAGTTATCACATAGGATCATGGTTGCTTCCATCTCTAGGTCGAATAGATCTGTCAACAACATCTGAAGCCATATGGCTTCACAACTGGTGGAACATGCAACAATGTATTCCACTTCTGTCGTGCTTAGAGAAATATTGAATTGCTTCCTACTTTGCCATGAGATCATGACTGACCTCAGACTGAAACAACATCCTAAAGTGTTGTTGGCCCTTAACCAAGTTTTCGGATATCCTTGGTCAAGTTGACCTATTTTGGGACTTCGACAGCCTGTCGAAGATGAAGCAGAGATCGCGGGATCTCGACCCCTTTTTGGGAATTGGGAATATGTAACGGGAATGGGATGTCGGCCCATGGGTTTACCCATGTTTAGGCCTATTTTGTATGTATAAATAGAAGGCTAGGCAATTTAAGAAGTAGTTGAATAGTTGAATAGTGCGCAAGTGTTGTGCAAGTTGGCTAAGTGCTAAGAGTGGGATCTGTGTGATCAAGAAGTGTAAGGCTTCGTGCATACTATGTGAGACTTGCAGAGCCAAGTGAAAATCATTGTAAGAGACTGTGGAGGGATTTTTGTTGTAACGCAAGGAAGAGGGATCTAGCATGTTGCACAGATCTTATGTCCTATCTGGAGTAAGGTTTTGAGGCTCTGTGCATGTAACCCATTGAAGAAGCTAATAAAGAAGAAGAGTTGGTGGACGTAGCCCCAGCCCCGTGGTGGGGGTGAACCACGTAAATACTGTGTTATTCTGCTCTGTGAGATGTTATGATGTGTTTATGTGTTATATGCTAAGTACTTTGATATAGACAGATAGATATGTTTATGCTTTGTGCTTATGATGAATCTTGATGCTAGATCTGACATATGTGAACTTGCTTAGTGCTTGAGTCTGCTAGATCTGATCTAATTCCTTTGTTAATTGCTTATATACATTAGATTAGGGTGAATGTTGCGATGTTCTGTTTTCTTTGCGGAGTAGATATTGGTTAGATAATGATGAACTAACGGTGCTAAGTGCTCTATTAAGTGTTATAATCATAGATATGTGTCCCAGCTAAGGTTGCAGACACCTGAGTCCCGCAACCACTCATGCCTCTACCTCGGGTGACACTTCATTTTATTCGCAGGTGTTGTCGAAAAGGCCGGTAGTTAGGGTTTTGTTGTGCGTTGTTGTAGCATTGAACCTTGGGTTTGCCCCTGTGCCAAAAAATGGTTTCGTTGTCGGGACTTGAAACTGTGATTGCTGGGAACTGAGGAAGAAGAAGCTCTATGTGTAGATCTGTTGCCCTAGTGCGCAGTATTCTACTTGATTTATAAATCTCTGTGCTAAATAAAGAAGTCCGATCTGAAGAAAAAATGTAAGATCTGGAACCTTTATGCTCCAAGAAAGGTGAGAATTCTTGATTAAAAGAGGTAAGATCTGAAGGCTTTGTGCTCTGATAAAGGTAAGAGTAGTAAAAAGTTATAGATTTGAAGGCTTTATGCTTTATAGAAGTAAGATTAGTGGAAATTTTTGTTTCAAAAGTATGAATCTAGGTATGTTTGATAGATTCTGTCCTAGCTTGAAAACTAGGGTATTAATAGATGAAAGAAGATTTGATATGAATAGATATGATAAGAATAGTGAAAAATATGTTATACCTATGCATATAAGGAATGTTTTGACTAATAAGTGTATGGAGGATCCTAGAAAGAAATGTTTGCAGGTTAGTTACCATGATCCTAGTGCACAGTAAAGGAAAAGTTGAGGATCATTTAAACAAAAGAGAGGATTAACCCTTTGTTACAGTTGCAGAAAACTCGGACATCTTGCTAAGGAATGCCCTGGGAGAAGACCTAGTTGTCTTTGTTGTAAAGCTATGGACCATGAAGTTTTGGATTTCCCTAGAATGATTGCCAAGGTTGAAAAAATAAATATGAATCAAGAAAACCCTAAGGCAGATCCAGAAACTAAGATTATGACATAATCGTAGAAAGAATCAGAGAGAGTATTGCTACAGATAAGAGAAACCTTGAATGAACACCGACATGTCAAATTATCAGAGATCTTCAAAGAAAAAGAATGCCTTGAAGCAAGAATAGGAGATTTCGACGTTCACTGTGTTCTAGATGAGGAAACACAGGTGATTATTATGACAGAAAGAACTTGGGAACTTTTAGGAAAGCCTGCTATGATTCCCTCATTGGGAGGAATATGATTATTCAGAGGAAAATTGATAACCCTCTGTCGGAGACTTGCCAAGCTACCTATGACTATCAATAAAGCTTTGATAAAGGAAGATTTTGAGATTGTTAAATTCAACGAGAACAACGCCCCATTTACCATGCTACTAGGAAAAACTTGGATTGAAAGAGATCAGGCCAAAATGAAAGAAGAAGAAGAAGTTTTAGAACAACAGAAGCAAGAATTAAAAAAATTCATGACTAGAAGGATCACACACTTGATTGAATAACAAAAGAACAGACCAAAGCCATTTAACACCAGAAACCTAGATGTCGAAGTTGCAAGAACACTAGAAGAACCACTGAAGATGGAAGTACCTATTCCAGATGAAGAAGAAGGGTTACGCTTAAATATTAAGAATGAACCTCAACAACGTGAAGTAACTATGCCAAAAGAAGCTAAAGATCAAAATGGAAAAAGGAACACCGTGACAAAACTCACTGGGAAGAAGGCTAGAAAGCTAAGTAAGAAGAGAGCTAAGATTGAAAAGTTATAGAAGGTTCCCGAGGGAACTTCGTAGAAGGAAAAATTTCAAAATTGGAGCTTCACTGGGATATCAGAACAACAACGCATGACACTTCGCCATAGCAAAGCAATATAGCCGTTGTGGCCATTCTAACTGTTAGACCAACACTCCGAACGGGCAGAAAGACATTTATGGACAACCAACTCGCCATCCGAACGTTGGGACCGTGCCATAACAGACATAACAGAGTTAATGAATGCTTCATACTCGTTGCAAGCAACCCATTGCTGAGTCACCTAGTTATCCCATCTCGCCATGCACCGAGAACAATTTTTCCAATTGAGAATTTGAGCCCGCAGACTAAGTCAAGTTTATACAATGATCATCGTGCTCTTGCTCTCTATCTCATTACTATGTCTGATTTACCCCCCGAACCTGAGATTTTTAACCCCGAGCATGTATGTTGGACGAGTTGAGCGCTACAGAGAAATTTGTTGAAGAACATTTGATCGACCTCATGATTGAAAGAGTCATGTCGATGTCTATAGGTATACAAGCATCGTCGACGAGAGGACTGTCAACCTCTCCGTCCACTGCTCGCGGAGCCGGACCATCCCGACCATTCGATGAAAAGCGAACCAAGCACAAGGATGATCTAGCAAATTCTAAATTGATCCCGACCATCTTACCCATCTATCTACCACCTCTGAGTGGCACAATAAATTGAGACAACGTGCCCAGATATTTTGACTACACATTGGTCACTGCGTACCTCTCGAAGGGGATACAGGCAATTTGAGAAAACCAAGATGATATTTCAGTGTTGAAGTTTAGCGACTTCAACCTGGGAGATCACAAAGCCTATAACATGCTCGCCCCACATAAATACCTGACTCGAACTAAGGGGAGGAATTCAAACATAATCCCCCAGTCGTGGACCATGAACCTCGTGCAATCCACTTTGCTCAATGTCATGAAGATTCCCCACTTCGAACGACACCAGGAGGTAAATGTATGTGTCAAGCTACTGTTCTCTTGTTACCATGGAGGTTATTTGTGGCTAAACCACCATATAACAGTTGATTCGACACTAATCAATCGAATCACGGGGTTCAGTATGAAAGGACCTGATCCACAAGAGTTTTACCCCTGGAAAACCATGGATCGCGCTCTAGCATAGAGGATCAAGGACACTTATGGCGATGTCGAGAAGGGCACACGAGCCTACAAGGTAGCTTCTATCCAGAGTGGCGCAGTGCGCCTCGCCTATCAATTGATTGCAAGGAATTTAGTACAAAAAAACTGACCCACCCAAGTCACTGGTTTTGTATTCGACCTCGCAGGGAAGTGCATAGAAGGACTTCAGATGAACTGGGCGAGGTACTTGGTGAACCAATTATAACTTGACTGTAGAGAAGCCCAGGATCAAGGGTACGAATTTCATTTCAGTTGGCTATTGATCCTGATTTCTTTTATTTCCTGGGAGATGCCAAAAGGTGCGATCTTTCAGGACATCGAGCCTTTCGAACCATTGGCCACGAAGTTCAGTACACTATGGTACTCAAGCGATATGAATAAACAATGGAATTCCAATGCTATTTTTCATACCTATTACAATCAACTGAAGACAACCATCCAATCCGAGCCTTGCATCACTTTGAACACTCTACACTGGTTCAGGCCCTTGATGAAGTTCAACGTAGACCGCCATTTTATTTACATCACAATGTGCGCTGACGAACACAAGAAACAACTCCAATCCTACTATAAGCTAACGAAGGAGGACTTGGAGTAGATCACCAAGGACTAGTCGACAAATCTCCTCATTCCAGTAGACCCTGCGGAGATATCCGACATCAACAACCCAGAAACTACACAGGATACACTCGAACCTAGCAGGACAAAGAAGACTGAAGAGGTTCAGGATTTAGACAGTGCATCCGTGAAGACTGCTTCCATCTCACCAGAGCAAGGAGGTGATGGTGAAGAGTTGAATGACAAAGAGGTCGAACAAAAACAAGGTGATGAGGTTGATCCCGTGAAGAAGAGGAAAGGTTCACCTTCGAAACCTTCCTCCCAGAAGAAATCGAAGGCCACCATGACCAAGATGCAGACCGTCCTCACCTCTGATGACTTTGACTTCTTTGTAGCAACCTTGAACGATGCTTCGCTAGAAATAGTAGAGAAAAAATAAGCAAAGGAAGAGGATATGTATGATCAAATCGAGACTGAACTCCGAGGAGTACAACAGACCCTACATTTCAGCCACGTAGTCTCCACTGCGTGGGAGAACCAGAATTGGGAGATGATCCAGCTCAACTCCACCACCTAGCTGATATAGTCGAAGCTCATCTTCGACGAGAGCAAGACGAAATAGATAAAGCCACCCAGGCTTTGTCACAATTACATGGAGTCCTTGTAGATCAATGCAGTACTGCAGAACGGGAAAATCTTGCTTTCCAAGCGAAGTTTGATAAAGAAAAAACCCAGCTACAACAAGAAAATGAATAGTTGCTCGTAGAGAAACTCGAAGTAAAGAAAATAGTCAAAAAATCACTTCTCTCAGTGACAGTCGTAGAAGTAAAGGCCAAAGAGTGAGTTCCACAGCAAGTAGAGCAACTTGAAGAAGTGATCCAACAACTACAACACTGCATAGCAGCTTTGGATATACGCGCAGTCCTTGAGACCCCACAAGATGTAAGGGACCAAAGAGAAGCAACTTCCAGGAGTGCAGTTGAACGACTCAAGGCTCTTACCCTGAAATGTAAGCAACTCATTGATCACAGTGCCAGGACATATGAGCGACTCATTGAGAGTCCATAATTAAGAGCATTGGAGTCACAACTCCAAGAGGCGAAGTACCAAGCCGAAAAGATACAGGCGCAGCTGAAGTCCCTGTCAGCTGTGGAAAGAATGAAGCGCTCCCAAGAGAAATCACTGCACAACAACAAATCCATACTATCCAGAGCAGAGTTATGGAGATAACTTAGAAACTCCAACCTATGCAAGATAATGCCTATCAGTTGTTTACAGAGGTAGAAGACCAAGGAGCAGAGCTAGAGCAGGTTGTCACTACAACATAACAACGTCTAGAGGGACCTATCAATGATGCAGTCATCCACGAGCTCGATGAAAAGGAGGTTGTAGCACAACAGCAGGTCGAAGAAGCTCGAGCCAAGCTCGAGGCGTTCGAAGTAGAACTAGTCAGACCTGAGTGACTCAGGACAAGTCACAGGTGAGTTTTGGGGGCTTGTTGGCCCTTGACCAAGTTTTGGGAGATCCTTGGTCAAGTTGACCTATTTTGGGACTTTGACAACCTGTCGAAGATGGAGTGCAAGATGAAGCAGAGATCACGGGATCTCATCCCCTTTTTGGGTCCTTTTTGGGAATTGGGAATATGTAACGGGAATGGGATGTCGGCCCATGGGTTTACCCATGTTTAGGCCTATTTTGTATGTATAAATAGAAGGCTAGGAAATTTAAGAAGTAGTTGAATAGTTGAATAGTGCGCAAGTGTTGTGCAAGTTGGCTAAGTGCTAAGAGTGGGATTTGTGTGATCAAGAAGTGTAAGGATTCATGCATATTGTGTGAGACTTGTAGAGACAAGTGCAAGTCATTGTAAGAGACTGTGGAGGACTTTGTGCTGTAACGCAAGGAAGAGGGATCTAACAAGCTGTGCAGATATTTTTTCCTATGCAGAGTATGGTTTTGAGGCTCTGTGCATGCAACCCATTGAATAATCTAATAAAGAAAAAGAGTTGGTGGACGTAGCCCCAGGGTGGGGGTGAACCACGTAAATACTGTGTTATTATTCTCTGTGCGATGTTCTGATGTGTTTATGTGTTATGTGCTAAGTACTTTGATATAGATAGATAGATATGTTTATGCTTTGTGCTTATGATGAATCTGGATGCTAGATCTGACATATGTGAACTTGCTTAGTGCTTGAGTATACTAGATCTGATCTAATTCCTTTGCAAAGTGCTTATATACATTAGATCAGGGTGAATGCTGTGATGTTTTGTTTTCTCTGCGGAGTAGATATTGGTTAGATAATGATCAACTAACAATGCTAAGTGCTCTATTAAGTGTTATAATCACAGATTTGTGTCCCAGCTAAGGTTGCAGACACCTGAGTCCTGCAACCACCCCTGCCTCTACCTCGGGTGAGACTTCAAGTGCTCTTTCTATCAGAAACACTTCCAGCTCAATATGAATCGGTGTAACCACTTAGTCTAAAGTCAAGATCTCTAGTATAATAGAGACCAAAATTCAACGTACCCTTAAGGTATCTTATCATATGTTTTGCAGCAACAATGTGAACATGTCTCGGTGCTACTGAATACTGACTCAAGGAAAAATGTATATCTAGCCTGGGATTCGTCAAATACATCATTGAACTAGTAATTTATTTGAACAGAGTAACATCAACCAATTCTGACGAGGTATCTACCAAGAGCTTCAACTTCGTTTCCATGGGTGTGTACATGGATTTGCATTTCAACATGTCAACCATTTTCAATTTTAATTGCATACTTCCCTTAGTTAAGGAATATCTTCTCTGTGATCTGCCAAACTTCAAGACCTAAGAGATAATGGATTTAGGTCTTCCATCAAACTCTGTGGAGAGATTCTTCTGCAATCTGTGATGAGATTTTCTTCATCTTGTCAAGAATACATCATCTACATATAGTAGTAACATTACTTGCTCGCCATTCATAACCTTGAGATAAAGGTTAGAATCAACTTTACTCTTTGGTAACTCCCAAGCTCTTCAGGAAACTGTAAATCAAGCTCTAGGAGCTTGCTTCAATACGTACAGAGCTTCTTCAACTGGCAGCCATGAGTCTTTCTATCTTCAATCTTCAAATCATTTTTTCTCATTACATTGTACCAATCTGGTACACTTGCTCAGTTGCAACTCGATCTGCACAATCATGTGCTAGCTCTATGTGCTTTCTGCAAAGCACTATCTGTCTCACTGATTGAGAGTATGTCCTCTCCTCTTTCTGCAACTGGGACTCTGCACCTACACCTACTCTAAAGATGAGAATGGTTGCTCCATTCTCACTGTGACTACTGAAATCTGAGAGTAATTCCTCTACTCCATCATGGCAACAACTTCATCTGAAATTGAGAGTGGCTCAATAACTGATATTGAAGATAACTCTTCTTCTTTTATGGAGGTAAATCTATATTTCATTGTAGTCATGTCTTCATGACCCAACTAATGTACTGCACCAACTGCCACTCAATTTTTAAATATGGGGATTTCTCCCCCTGCATCTCATACTATCATGGTTGTTCTGGCTGTCTTCATAAATACTGGAACTATTTCTTCAATAAGTGTCTCGTCATAGTCTTCTCCCTATTGCTGGGAGAATTCTCTAGACACACGTCATGCTTTGAACATCTACAACATGCTTGATCTATATAGATCAATCTTGGAAGTCAATATTGACTTCTCTTCTAGTCTCATGGAAGAATCCATATCCTAGTCTTTATGACTGGATTCTTTCTTTGTTACTGAAACAAGGGAATCTTCCCAAGAGATTTCATATCTCCTAGAATTTTCTGAAGCTAAGATCTAGTCTTCTCATGACATCTGTCTCCCAGTCCTGTAAGTTGTCTCTTCATCTGATCCTTTCTTAGATCAGGCTTACTCACGATTTCTTCTAAGTCTACAAGGACTTCATTATCTCTTATAGGGTATACTTGGTGTTGAATACCAAGTCTAAATATGAAATATAGAGTCAGGCTTCAAATGGGATTTGTTTCCCATTCTAATGTTCGGTCATCTTTGGAGCCTTCTACTCCTTTCAATCAATATTCATATGAGATAATCTGAATCTCAAGAGATAACTTCATCTTCATCTTCTTTGGTACATGAGTGTATATGGTCATGTGTGTTATCACTAAAATTTCGTCCGCACATGGCGACAAGAACTCAACATCGTCAAACAATAATGAAGTCATTCATGGCACTGAATTAATTTCATAGCATTCCAGAAAGGTCAAAAACTATACAAAGTAACCAAAAATTGAAGGGCGCTTTACAGAAGTTTGGTGCGCGCGCACATGCGTGGAACAGGAACGTACCATGCGCGCATACGCGCACGATGCATGGTTGTTGGCGCAAAAACCCGCGCACCTGCTAAACGGTGCATTTATTGAATTGGTCGGCCTCCCAACCACTTATGGATCAGCTCCCAAGCCGATTTGACCCTCAAATCAGAGCTAAATCCGCATGGTAGGCTGGTCAAAGACCTAATGAAGCCCTAAAGAGCCCATTTTCACACTTCAAAGGAGTTACATAATCACCCAATGCTATGCTATAAAAATCCACGAAGAAACATCATTTTCTCAAGGAATTTCATGTAATGTTATGCTGCTTAGATTGTTTTAAGGACTCACTCCTTGGCAATAACACATTAGCACCATTTCATTGAGCTATCCACCTCTCCATTGAGTGGATGTTCTAGGAGTTCTTTCACCATCATTTTCATTTTCTTATTGTAAGGAGAGCAAGTTTGTGAGGGCACGAGAGCCTTCCTTTGGAGGAAGAAGGGACTCATAGTCCCCTTTCTTCATTGTGCTTTGATTTCATCAATTGATCATCCTAAAAAACATTGGTGATATTGGTCTTGTTGTGTCTTTTATTTCTTTATCCATATGCTTATGATTTTAGTTTGTATTAGTTTAATTCTTTCTTATAGTTTTGTTTTTCTTTCTCTAACCCTTTCCTCTACAGCTGTCATGCTCAGCAAGACCCAACTGGGCATGTAAGCACCTCTTATTTTCTCACAAGGTGACGAACAGGTGCAAACAGATTGGCGACCATACTGAGGACTAAGGTATCAATTCCTCCCTCATTTGGGTTTATTTTTCTTTCCTTTTAGTTTGTTTAACTTGCAGGTGCACAAACCGGCCTCTGTCGACCTGCTAACCAGTCAATTCACAGGAGAATTGAGAGAAATCCATCCGGATTTTCTTTCTCGGCTGTTTGTCACAGGTGCGCGGGTGTTCCACCCCACAGA
>SNQJ01S0004223.1:611893-656117 GCA_010110895.2 Picea sitchensis
ACTCTATGATCTCAACTTTAATCCATCTAATACCTTGAATTTAATTTTGACCAAAGGTTAGTATGATGGTCATAGCTTCAACATGCAATCTAGATCAAAATAATGTCATAACAAATAGATGCATATCAGAATAATCAAACCCGGGTTGCATTATTCCTTTGAATGTGTTGGATCTTGAGATCCTTCTGGATCTATGGAAAGAGATCCCTTCTCCTGCAAATATCCTTTAAATATTAACAATTTTAAACATATGTGAGTACATACCTCAAATAACATTTGTAGGTTGTGGCACCATCTAGTAGAAGTGACAATGATCACCAACTCTTAAAAACTTCAAGGGTGACTGCAACTGGTACTGTGAATGATACTTCAACTAGTACTGCAACTGCAATTGATACTACAATTGGTTATGAGACTACAATTGCAACTGCAACTTAGGGTTTTATGAAGAAACCCTAATTTTTCAAACTTCAAATTTTGAAATTTTGATCCAGGAGATAGATGCGCTGAGTTGAGGCGAGTAAGCCAGTGCAGTCAGATTTCTGAAAATCCAAATTTTACCCCCTCAAACTTGACCAACGGATTTCTGGACTGGTGCTTCTGGTTTTCTGGTACTTCTGGTTTTTGGGTACTTCTGGTACTTCTGGTACTTTGTGAAAACTAGGGTTTCACTTTTCGGAAAATCTACCTAATGAAAAGGTGCGTTGAAGGTGCCAAATAATTCCTTGGGTTAGGTCACACTTTTCTAGATGGTTTTGAGGCTGAAAATTGTCTTCAATAAAAGCCCTAATTTTCATGTACGACAACAATGACGTTTTTCTTCTTCTTGTGAAAGATTCTCTCTTAAGATTAGCTCTGATACCATGTTAAGGTTTAATCTATTATTAAGTTTATTTTCAATTCACTAGATAACCATACCATAGATAGGATCACTGAGAAATACACAATCACAAGAGACACATCATTTATCCTGGGAAACCCTCATGGGGGAGAAAACCCAACAAAAACTTCCTTAATATAGATAGCCAATACAATGCCAAGAGATAACTCAAACAATATAGAAAGTCCTCTCCCAAGAATGTGCCTCTCTCTCGCTTCCTTCTTCTCCAACTGTAGCTCCAAACTTTCACTCTGATGAACAAGTGAGTGAGTGAATAAATGAGGCATTGACCTCTCTTATTTATACAATCTGGCAGGCATTGAACTAAGGTGTCTTTTCATTGGTAGGGCCGACTTCACATTCTGGGTGGTTATAACCACTTTAATATATTATGGGGGCCGACTTCTCATTTAGCCTATTACAATTAGGGTTTGACCAATCCACAAAAGGGGATTTGGTCATTTACAATACCCGACATGATCAATCCACAAAAGAGGATTTATCTAATGAATAATACATCAATAATAAATAGAATACTCTTTGTAGTTACAATATTTCAACATAGAAGGCTATATGATTGGGCCTTTGGGAATTGTATGTAAATGATAATGAGCAGTCATGAGTTGAATGACTGTAAATAATGTGTAGGAGAAATTGTAAAGTGTGTCTATGGTAGACGAACATAGAGTGTTGATGCAAGTGGTTAAGTGCATGAAAGCACAATTTGAATACAAATTGAAAAAATAGTGTGTATATGTTGAATGTATAATTTGAATGCATGTTGATAATTCCTTAGGAAATATTGAATAAGAATCTGAAATGATGAAGCTGAGGCTGAATTGGGATTGAGATCATTTCAATAAATTATGGATATGCAACAAGAGAGTTGCATGTTGAAATAGTTCCAGGTAAAAGAACTGTGTAAAGAGCTCTATCAGGAGACCAGAGTCATAACATTAATGACTGCTGGAAAATTAGGCAATGGACTGCAAGCCTATTTGTATAAGATCATGAATTACATTTTCAAATATAATGCATGCAAGTGAATGATTGATCACCTTGATTCCAATTATGGTTGAGGTGCACAGTTGCACTACCATGTTGTTGAATTATGAAGTATTTTGGATGATTTAGTATGATTCTACTATTAAAATAATAGGTGTGCTCGTTTTACCATAGACAATATCACAATATTTTCACCCAACCATAGGCACGCAGCCACCCCTGAGCACATTTAACCTTTGACATAATTATTTTGGAAAACCATACTAGAACCAACAGATAAACCCTAGCTGCTAATTACAGCAACAACTCAAGACAAGTAGAGCACTCTTTCTCCAAGGATATCGCACAAGAGAGAGTATCCATATCCATAGAACAAATACCATACACAACTTCAACAACTACAATTGCACTACTCTCTCTCACAGTTGCGTCATACTTTATCTAGTACACCACCAAGAATCCCACCAAGAGTATCACCAAGAATATCACTTGATAGCGCTAGATAGAGACCAAGACCAAGAGATGACCATACGCCCTTATTCCTCATTGTAGCTGCAGTTATAGCTGCAACTGCAACTCTCCACAAGACTTGCCCTCTGACTGGATTGACAAATGAGCTAAAACATACTCTATTTATATTAATATGTCCAATGACTTTTCTGGCTGGGCTGACCTGAATTTCTAGTAATTATTTTTTTTGTTTATCTTTTTCCTGTGGAGCCGACTTGTCTTTCTGGAAGAAAATATTCTAATATTATTTATTTTTCTAGGTTGACTTATCTTCTAGGGTTTTCACAAGTCTGTTAATGGTTTCCCTTGCTTTCAGAATATTCCATTCCAGTCAAAGTTTACACGTGGAGGTTAATACCTCTCGCAACTACCGTAACATCAACAGTACCTCCTAGCTAGGGAGGTATTAACGGTAATGGTCTTGAGCACACACAGACCATTATGTCTGGTAGCATCATCATAGCCACACATGCTATCTCATGATCACGCAGATCAAATCATGAGCATCATCATCACTATCAATATCGTCTGATAGTATCCTGGCATCAACATACATCATCATTTGCATCATATCTCGAGGCCATACTCCATGTAAGTAATCAAGCATGATGATGAATAGGTCATGTGTTGAACTCAATGCACTCAATAGAGTGTCTCGCATGAGTCACCCACTCAACAAAGTGATACAGGGACCATTATTCTAATCCAGATATACGTCCTAGAAGAATTTTTGTCCCAACAGATGCTGAAAGCCCCGCAATGGGCTCCAAGGACCATTCTTCTAATCCCTACCTACGTCCTAAAATAATGATAGTCCTTCTAGATGTTGAAATCCATGCCATGGGCTATAGAGACCATTCCTACAGGAATGTCAGTCTCAGACTATTTTCTAATTGGATCATATGTACCTTAGAGATCAATCTCTACCCATATTACTTAGAAAATATCGGTCCTGTATCAACCACCCTAATCGGGACGTCATGTCCTTAGGGGGAAGACTATTAAACCTGATTGAGCCAATAATTGTGCCTTAGGAGAATATCGGTCCTGGACCATTTTCCTAATCAGGCCACAATTTTTTCCTTAGGAAAATGCCAGTCCATGATACGTCAACAATCTGTCAACCTGGACCATTCTCCATAGGGAGAATGTCTGTCCACCAACAATCTATTCTTCCTAGACCATTATCCTCTTGGAGAATGTCTTTCCACCAGCACACTGACTATCCATTTAGTTGTAAATCATTTCCAACACTAGTGGTAGTCTCCATGGAAATCAAATAGCAGCATACAAATGCTACAATGCCATCCAATAGAACACAACTATGTCGATCCATAGTAGTACAAAACTACTTCCCAGTGGTACACAATCACTCCTAGTAGCACACGACTACTAACCAATGACACACAGTCATTACCAATGGAACACATCCACCACAATAGAATACAACTATTGTACATAGACATACAATCTCCACAACAATCAAATCATATTATCTGATATCATCCTACATCAACAATGTCATCAGTTGCATCACCTCTACTTCATACTAGCATGATGTGAATGCATCATATCTAAGTTGTATTGGCGTGATATGGAATATCATCTACATCATCTCTAATATGTACTAGCATGACATATCTAACATGATGCCAATGCATCATATCTAAGTTGTATTCCACCCTAAGTTGTACTCGCATGATGTAGATCAGTGCCTCACTGTGTCATCTCTAAGTTGCATGATCATCTCTAAGTTGTACTAGCATGACATATCTAACATGATGCCATTGCATCATATCTAAGATGTATGCCACCTCTAAGTTGTACTCGCATGATCATATCTAGCATGACATGAGCCCCCTACATCATCTCTAAGTTGTATGGTCATCTCTAAGTCGTACTAGCATGACATATCTAACATGATGTCAATACATCATATATAAGTTGTATGAAAAAAACATATCTAAGTTGTACTTGCATGGCCGTATCTAGCATGATGCGGCTCACCAACATCGTCTCTAAGTTGTACTAGCATGAAAATAACTAGCATGATGTCAATACATCATATCTAAGTTGTATGTCCACCTCTAAGTTGTATTAGCACGATGCTCCTCAGGCCACTGTATCAACAAATCCAACTATATGTATCATATTTTAGATGTACTAGCATGATCATACCTAGCATGATGCAAGCATAATCTCTAAGTTGTACTAACATTATCATATCTATCATGATGCAACCATCATATCTAAGTTGTACTAGAATGATACATATCCACAACTCATTGATAATCCATGAAGCCACATATCAGTCCTCCCTCCCAACCACAGAAGTCATCTCCTCCCTTTCAACCAAGGGATCAATATCCATAAGCCCCAACTTGTCCCTCAAGTATGCAAACTTTATCTTGGACAAATGATTCATCAAAATATTTGTAGTCTGCTCATCAGTGGAGATATACTGGAGAACCACTTCTTCCCTCTAGACTTTATCATAGATAAAATAGTACTTGATCTCAATGTGCTTCGACCTATCATGGAACATCGGGTTCTCTGAGAGCTTCACACATCTCTCGTTATCACAATACATCATGGTCGAATCGAACACCTGATCAAGCAGTCTAGAAACCAACTTACAAAGTCACACTGCTTCCATACAAGCATCGCAAGCTGCAATATACTCAACTTTTGCAGTGCTGAGTGCAACATAATTTTTTTTTGCTAGCCCACGATATCATAGCAAATCCCAAATTGAAACACATACCATAAGTACTCTTTTATTCATATGCACTCACTGCCCAATCTGAATTAGTAAATCCATGCAGATGTACATCACTATTTGAGGCATATCTCAAACCATAAGTTATCATCCCATGAAGATATCTCAAGATATGATTTGCAACTATCCAATGCTCTTGTCTAGGTTCCACCTAGAACTGGCTCAACATGTTCATAGCAAAGAAAATGTCCGGCCTAGTATTCACCAAATACATCAAGGAGCCAATCAATAGTCAGTACATGGATGAGTTTATTGGATCGGAATCAGAGTCACTCAACTTCCTTAAACCTGTTACCATGGGAGTTTTCATGGATTTGCAATCCATCATCCCAAACTTCTGAAGGATCTTTACAACATACTGCCCTTTTTCGAGGAAGACTTCACCACACTTCTTCCATACTTCTAATCCCAAGCAATAGTGCATGGGACTAAGATCCTTCATATCAAATTCAGTGGCTAGCTCCTTCTTACACTGAATAATGAGAGGCTCTACGCCTGTTAGGAACAAATCACCAACATATAATAGTAGAATCACAGGTGCATTATTCACAACTTTGTAATAGATATTTGGATTGACGTGACTCTTGGAATATCCAAGTCTTGTCAAGTAGCTGTCAATACATGCATACCAAGCTCTTGGATCTTGCTTGAGTCTATACAAGACCTTCTTCATACATAGTTTCTCTTGGGTGTACCCCAAAACCTTGAGGTTTCTCTATGTATACTCAATTACTCCATTGAGAAAAGCGCTCTTTACATCCATCTGATGTAAAAACCAACCCATGGATGCTGCAAGAGATATGATGGCTCTAATATAGGTGTATCTGGAAACTGGAGCAAACGTCTCATCATATTCTTCTCCATCCTACTGGGAGATCCCTCTTGCCTTGTATTTATCGATACTCCCATATACTGCATGCTTTATCTTGTAAAATCGTTTACAGATTTTCCTTCAGGTCTAGGTATGATTTCCCATACATCATTTTTCATGATGGATTGATATTCTTCCATCATAGCTTCCTTCCATTCTTTCTTCTTGACTGGCAGCCAAATATCCTCAAGTGTTCAACACTTGGATTATTTTTGGAGAAAGATTCTTCTAGAGCCATGTTCTACAATATATGATGATGAATTCTATTCTGAACATACACGGTTTTCATATTTTCTTCTCCCTTTAGAAACATGGATAAATTCTGGTCACTCACTATTTCCTTGATAGAATCTTCAATGGATCGGTTCTTTCTTTCTGCTACACCATTCTGCTAAGGATTGCAGGGAGTAGTGAGCTCCCTCCTAATCTTGACCTCTATGTAGAATGCATTGAAATCATCTGAGTTGTACTCTCCCGCTTAGTGAGGAGGTTGATGTTGGTTCACACACATCTGAGTGAACGATGTCCAAAACTTCTTTTTCTTTCCACGCTTCCTTTAGAATTGGTACTTAGTGAGATCACCCGCCTCACCACTTGATGGAGTCATCTACTCCATTTTTGCAACTATCATTGTAGCTCCTTCTCAAATCTATCGCCTATGACCTACCTCAAACAAGAACAACAAGAGAAAAAGTATTTCCAATAACATTTTCATAAGAACATATCTATGGTAACAAGGATTATATAATTACCAAGGTGACCTGCCCATGAACAATTAATATCTCCTAGAGGATAAGTTAGTTCATTTTACCAAAAAGTGAAATAAGCATCTATATCAATAGTACTTACATGCAACCAAGTATACCTAGTAGTAATATAGCCTTTCAAAGGTTGTTGTCACAACTATAACAACTATCAAACTTGATATGTGCAAATCTTAACAATTTGATCAATCAAACCTGGAACCTGAAGCCTCAATTGTTTGTTCTTATGAATGTAATGAATCCAATATCACTGCTTGGACAAGGTCTCTTGTACATTCCTTTAAAAACAAACTCATGCTTTTGCTAGATGATATAACATGAAAAGCATATACAAGTGCATACCTTTGAAATTTGCAGCATCGTTCAACTTGTATTCTAATCTAAAATTATACACCATCTTGACAATAAGAGGTTAGAAACTAAATAAAAAAGGTTTAATGATTAGAACAAGCTAGAAACCTTGAAATTTCAAATTTGACCACAAAATCAATTTTGACCAAAAGTCAACCTTTGACTTTGAATTTGAGCAAAAACTCAAACTTGACGTTTTTTCTTGTCGAGAGTACCAATAGGTGCACTAGGCTAAGGCACACTAGAATGTCAAGGAATTATGCCAAAAATATCACTTGAAGTTCCTAGAAGGTTAGGTTAGGGTTTATTGTAGCTACACAATAAAAAAACCCTAGCTGCAGTTGCAACTGGTGCCACAACGAGCTTAACAAAGAACTGCCATGTTATCTTCTAGTGGTTAGATTATCCTGAAGGTGGTGTGGGCCCATAAACTATTAAAATAATAGGTGTTCTTGTTTTACCATAGACAATATCACAATATTGTCACCCAACCATAGGCACGCAACCACCCCCGAGCACCTTTAACCTTTGACAGAATTATTTCGGAAATCCATACTAGAACCAACATATAAACCCTAGTTGCTAATTGCAACAACAACTCAATACAAGTAGAGAGATCCTTCTCCAAGGGTCAACTCACACTTGGTTGAAACTGCCCAAGGAAGAGAGCAGACATATCCCAGAGGGAAATGGATTGCATAGACAATAAATGAAGTGAGCCCCATTAGCAAGCCTTGAGATTGGTGCATCTTAGACAATGAAAGTGACTCAAGATTAAGCTATGATACTATCTATTATAACTATAATACGTCCTATTATGAGTGAGTTATCCCAACAAAATCGTCGCATACTCCTATCCCTAAACATGTGGGTTATCACATCAAAATGTAGGTATAGTAATGTACATAATTCAATGGGTTATTGAATCCACCCCAAAAGTATCACTCTCATTCAACACATGGTCAAGTAGTCATATCCACCCTAAAGGAAATTTTGATGATCATAAGCTAGCAAATTCTGACAATATTTTACCCATGGTAAGATACCACTCTTTTGTTGTCCTTTCTAAGAATCCATAATAAATAAAACAAATCCATTAAATCCATAAAGGATAAAATATTATTTGTTAGTATATGAATGTAATGATCTCACACAATATCAAGGTGAATTGTATAAATAATATTTGAAGGGTTGGGAAGAGGTGCATAGGAAATAAATGAAGAATACAAGAAGCGTAATGTTGAAAGGATTGATGAAGGGACAACCTCAATTAGAGGGAGAATACATGAAGGATGATGTTGAAAGGATTGATAAAGGGACTTTGGAAGTCCCCATAAAGCACCACTGATGAGATAAGATAAAAAGAAGGGCTGGCATACATAACATGTATAAATAATTCATGCCCATGTAGCATGAGGTTTGAAAGGGATTGGGTATGAATCCCTTCTGAAATATTTTATATCTTGATGATATGCATAAGAATTTAATTGGTTTTTGAATGTCAATGACACCCAAAGAGGTTACAATTCAGGAAAATAATTTGAATGATAGAGGTTAGAACCTTTGACAGTCATGTATGTTTAAACTTCTTGCATGAAAATTCATGAACAAATGTGTCATGGATATATTAATTAATCATGAATGATTATGAACATAAGTGCTCATAAACAACACATTGGTCAATGCATTGAGGGAATGCATGTTGGCATGGATGGGAATGTATAGGACTACCCATTATGAAATAATAATCTTCCAGTATTCCACCATAGTAATGGAAATGGTGAAGAGAGTATTTGGGTGGCCATGAATATTGGCACATTGATTACTAACAAGGAAGAATGCATGCCTACATTTGTGTGAAATTTTAGTTTCATGTATGTGTGTTGATTTGAAGATATGATCAGCTTGATGCAGGAGACATACTCTTGCTGTAATAATGAATGTAAATAAAGAAACCATGAGGTGAGAGGTTGGTTGAGTCCCAACACACCATGGCAAAGTGTTTTACACGGAGTATGATAATTTGAAATCAATGCAAGGATGCATTGTGTATAAATGTGGCCATATACAATTGGCACATTAGTAAATTGCATGAGATGCTTAATTACATATTGAAAAGCTTGATAAGATGAAATAAATCACGTGTGAGAAATGATAATCCCTCATAATTTCTATCATTGAATAGACAAATGTGATGTAATTGTTTTTGCACAATTTTAAGAATTGGTTGTGAACCATTGTAAATGTGCAATGAAAATGTGATGTCCATGAGAAACTAACATTTTTTTTGGCTATGCGAATATTGAAATTATAGGAAATATGGTCTTGGATATTGTAGTGTGTAAGTACATAAGGAATACCAATGCATGTTGGCTATAAAAGAGCCAAACTGCCATGAGAAAGAAGTCTCAAACTTGTAAAATTTGGTTCCTATATGGAACAAATCTGAAAAGTGAAAAGTGAAATTTAAAAATATGTGGGTAACATATTTGAAAATTTTGATTAAATTGATAATAACATCTCACGGTCATTATAAGCATGATATACAAGTGAGATTACAGATCTGTCCTGGAGGGACAAATGATGGTTGTCAAGCCGGAAACATGAAAAAAGGCTACTATTATGACATGAGAACCATGTGATATGCCATGATCACCACAGAGAATGTTGTGTTGTGGTAACATGGGCCAGAGGGACACCTCAACAGAGCTAGACAGAGGGACGCCTTGGCTATAAGATTCGATGAAGTCTCTAAAATTGTTCTTGTGCGAGAAATCCTTGGCAGGCAAGATGGATCGCCCGAGGGACTGTATAGCAAAGAAGGGGATGTCTGAGCCTGAGCTTGGAGGGTGAGTGACCGTAGGGAGGAGGAGACTTTGATAACTCTTGTAAATTGTGGATTGGGATCATGAGCACAGTGGATATGATAAAGAATAAAATGATCTAATAAAATGTGATAGCCACATGGATGTAGATCCATGAAACTACATAGATAAGTATCGTGCTGATATAAATATTTCCTCTTGAATTATAAACAACAATAAAATGTTTTTACATGAAATTGTGATTAATATGATTTTTTTTTTGAAATGGTTGTATACATGTGGTAGATGCCAAGAGTCTAGGAAAGGACTAGACCAAGAATAGGAAAACATCGTTGAAGTAATTGAAATATGGGAGCATGGATGGTGTTGCTAAGATGCAAAGAACACTGAGGATGATGTTCCTTTGAGGGGCAGGGGATTGTAATACCTATGTTTCCCCCATTTTGTAAATGTAATTATATTACTGTTGATTTAAAATTCCAACCAACTGACTATGGGGTGAAGCCTTAAAATTACTAGCCATGATACCACTAAAGGGATTAGTAAGGGGGTAGGGAAAGGGGAAGCATGTGTACAAGACCCAATCCTCCTCACTAAAATATTTGATTTGGAAATAATAGGTTATTTACTTTTCTAATTTCAAGGCAAGACAGTTAATAAGGAGGGGTTGGTAGTTGAAAAACCAACCACCCCAATGAATGGAAGCATGGAAGACTTGGCTAGGACAAGAGAATTGTCATCCAAAGGTACAATATGGTACCAATTCTGCAACCTAGATAGACCCCACGAGTCCTTCTGACAGAAGAGAGAGGGGACAAATCGAGAACCTTCCCAAGGGGATTTTCGTGTAGGAGGGGGAGTGGGGGGTTTGAATTTTTTGGGAAGAGAATTGTGAGGAAGAAAAAATAAGAGAATGTGGGAGAGAACCTAGAGATTTGAGTTTTAATAGAGAAAAACATGAAATTGTTGGTTCTAAGAGAAAGCCCTGTAGAAAAAGAAATGTTGTGATCGAAGAAGTAGTAGAAATCATGGTAGCATGGATGTATAGGCTGGCCTTAGGATCCAAGATGCCAACCTGATTTGAGAGGGCCACGATCTTGAAGCTAGGAGGGCATCCGATAAACCTCGAAGGGGATTGGGCTAGGTGGGTGAGAGAATCTTTACCAATAGTGGTGTGAAGGAGAATGACCTTCATATACCAATCTTGATGAGAAATTTAGAGAGATTCCCTGGTGGTATCATGGCTTAGCATGGGGGTGACCTGCTACCGAAGTTACTGAGCAAGCAAAGCCTATGATTCGGTGGAGAGGTGAACACCCCAGTCAGTTGGCCAACTACAAAATTGTAAAATAGATAAGTATTTCTAATATATGTGTAATTGAGTTAATATAAATGGTTGGGTGCCTATGATTGTGTGGTAGATGTGCATGCTTGATTTCTGGGATTTATAATCATTTCATTGAAAATCCTTGGTGTTTAATTGATATTGTAACTATATGAAGTGGCATATGTTTTGCACACCTAAATAAAGAGTCCTTGTTTTGGGCCGAAAAGGGAGACTAGGGAAGGTTGTTAAATACTCCATGTTTAGAGAAAGTAAGGTCTGTTGGATTTGAAGCATTCATGGCATTCATAAGAGTTTGATGAAACAAAATTTTAACCCAGTATACTGATGTAGTGCAAAGCTACAAGAATACTAAGTCCAAATTATCATCCATAACTCGCTCAATACCTACTTGAGTCGGAGATAACTCAATAGTCGTTGATCCCTGAGTAGGAGTCAATATCATTTGTCCAAAGCAGGGCTAGTATCCTATTCTATTTTGTTTTGAACTGAAGGAGAAACAATAACTTTCAATCTAGGAAGAAGGGTCGATCCTGACAGTTCAAAGATGGGCTAGTTAGTCATGGAAAGGATTTGGAGTAGTGGGATTTTAGATTCCTGGGGTACTGGTAATCCTGCATGATGGGTCATGTCAAATCCCAATATACCGATGTCCAGAGGGATACAATTTCCACACAGAGTTCCATCCCCCTAACCTTGTAAATGAGAGAAAATAACATTGTGATGATATGTTGTGCTAGCCTGATGGACAAGGAATCAAGGGGTTGAAACTTGGCAGTGCTTGATTAGTCAGTAGAGTGAGTGCATGGGCCCATATATGGATAAAATAGTTGAGCAGGTGCCTTTAAACTTAACAGTTATATTTGCAGTCCGAGAGATTTCAGTCGTCAATCTCGCATATAAGCTCAAGAGGGGGTCTAGCGCCGGGAGCACCGAACCTCAGAAGGTTTCTGTGCCTATTCCTTTGGTTGAAAAAGTCTCCGAGGATGATATATCGATACCTCCTATGGGTCAATGCCTCGAAAGATCGGGTATTGGGGTTTCTACGGAAAAGGTCGAGTTACAAGTGAATCCTAAGGAGTTGGTGACCCAATATCCCGATGGGGCATGGTTCCCTGTAGGGAAAGGTTACAAACTCCCCTCAACAGTTTGTACGTGGAGCACACGTGCCTATAATGTCAAACGACGTAACCCAATCAATGAAAGGTTGACATGTCTCAAGCCTTAATTGGTCCATGTGTCAAGTAACAATTGTGACACATGTCAAGATGATTTGGCACTTTGAGGGAGAGAAATGTGATGTGATATTAAGTGCCACATGTCAAGGTCAGGAGAGAATTCAATGTCATTGTAATGTGTTGCTTCCAACATGGAAACCAACGTGTCTAAAGGGTGACACGTGATGGCGGATGATTGGTTGATAGGTCGAGTGTGGGCCTATTGGGATAATACCGAGGATCTTGGTGCAAATAAATCTTGGTCGTTGGATCTGAGAGTTGAGTGATCTCGACCATTGATCTCGCAAAATCTTAGGAGGGAGTTGATGCCCAGGGTACCAGAATACCAGATTCCTGGGAGAAGTTGTACAAGTTCGGATCCGCCCAGTGGCCAGTGGGGCATAGTTCTGGCCTAGGAAGGGTTCCAAGCACTAGGGATCAAGAGATCATAAGTTTGACTGATGGCAGGGGAATTTGAGGGTTTGGTGGCCTGTTGGTATGGTTTCCCAGTGGGGAAAGGTTTCAGGAATGGTTTCAACCTTACCTTGAAAGCTTAGAGTAGGGAGGACGACATCACCCAACTAATAAATGATGGACAAGTGTCATTTCCTGGATGGACACACCAAGAATTCCATGATGATGTATATACCACATAAGTCCATGTGGGAGGTCCACATGTCAAGTGAAGAATGTGCTATGTGTCATGGGGATTCGACACCTTAAGGGGTGGCCCGTGACATATTATGTGTTCCATGTGGTAGGTGATGAGAAGTCTACGTGTATGGCTAGGTGGTCGATGGTGGTAGCATCACGTGTCTGGGTTGCCATCTAGGTCCTAGATTAGGCATTGAAAATGAAAAGCAACAAAGTTTTGGGTTTACCCGGGGCCTGATGTCCTGGTACCTCGGTGGCCACGTGTCATGTCGTAGTCACAGACAAGTGGCATCATATGATAGAGTCGCATTACCTAGGTGCCAACTCATACACCGAATTGGGTGCTCGAAGTTGGGACGAGGTTTAGTATTTGGGGGGCCAATGGGACGACGAGTTGATGCATCGGTGGGACGATAACCTGAATCATCGAGTATCGGGGAAGGGTGTAGCAAAGTGATGAGCACATGAAGGGCCAAGGCCTAGTGGCCAGGTGGTAGGAGCCACACCAGTGTACACGCCATCAAGTTAGCACCACATCAGATGGACACAGGTGACGTGGAGCCAAGTCTTTGCCACATGGCGATGAAGTGGCTTTTATCCAATGAAGGCCTAAGAACTTTATAAGGCCATGACTTTTGATCTAGATCTTGTTTTTCATCATGGTGATAATTGTTGGAAATCTCTTGACGAGCATAAGACGATGGATCCATTGAGAGGATGCATTGAGATGGTTGAGAAAAAGAGAAAATTTAATATATCGTCCTTTGGAAAGGTACTTAGGAGATTGGGTGTCTTACTATATATATATATATATATATACCCTTCAAATATTATTTATACAATTCACCTTGATATTGTATGAGATCATTGCATTCATATACTAACAATTAATATTTTATCCTTTATGGATTTAATGGCTTTGTTTTATTTATTATGGATTCTTAGAAAGGACAACAAAATGGTGGGATCTTACCATGGGTAAACTATTGTCATAATTTTCTAACTTATGATCATCACAATTTCCTTTAGGGTGGATATGACTACTTGACCATGTGTTGAATGAGAGAGATACTTTTGGGGTGGAATCAATAACCCATTGAATTTTGGACATTACTATGCCTACATTTTGATGTGATAACCCACTTGTTTAGGGATAGGAGTATGCGATGGTTTCGTTGGGATAACCCACTCATAACATGACATATTAGAGTTATCATAGATAGTATCATAGCTTAATATTGAGTCACTTTCATTTTCTAATATGCACCAATCTCAAGGCTTGCTAATGGGGCTCACTTCAGGTTTGAACCTCAATGGGTTGTGGCCAATGCATTTTCCTCTCCACAATAAGCCTCATTGGCATGCGACCGATTTTTCTCTATTTGGTAGCCATTTATTTAAAAATTGTACCTAAAAATTCTTTAAGAACGACATAGGAAGAAACAAAAGAGTGAAAAACACTCAATGTGAAGAAATCAAGGAAAGGGACACACCACTGTATAGTAAATTGGAGGCCCAATGTTGAAAATAATTACACCTGGAAGCTTCCAAACAATGCAACACACAATCATTAGAAACCCTCACATATGTTGGTCATTGAATGTGGGTAGAGGGGGTTTCTAATATCCTTGGAAAACACATTTTCCACTCTTGCTTTGCAAATATTTTTTTCTAAAATGGAAGAAACCTTAGAATTAATTAAGGAATTTTGAGCAGTCCCTTGAATCAATACAAACTTGGAGGAGCAATTGCTAAATTTCCTTGTTTTTACTCTGATTGCTAATATTTCACTGATAGAGGTTTAAAATTGCACTTTATCCTATAAGGATTGTGGTCTGCCTAGCTCTTTCCATGGATTACCATTGTCAAAAGTCACTATGAAAATTAAAATGTTGTGCATTAGTCAAACCCTCAATCATTGTAATCCTTGTTCATAGGAATTTCTTGACCCACTAATTTGAAAGTGTGATTATTACCCAACAAAAAATTAAGAACAACCAACACTATTGGGAGCACTAACGACCTGTCCTTCATTTTTAAGGGTAGTGCTCCACCCCATGTTTCACAGTGCACTAGCCAAATGAAATGTATATGAAAAACATAATGAATTATCAATTCTAGAATGTTAGATTATTATAACCATTAATTTTATGTACTTGGTTGCCTCCCTTGGTCATCGAGGCACACAATTAAAAAATCCTTTTTTTTTTTGTAACCAATTGTTAGGACAAATTTGATCACTAACAACAATATAAACTAAAATACATATGCAAATATTAATATGTAGTAAAATAACCTTGCATTCATTCATTACTCATTGCATTCAAGGAATGATCCAACACAATGTAAGCATAAAGCATTTTACACAGAGTAATTATGCAAGTTAGCCTAACTAGCGGCCAAGGAGCGATTCATCACCCAATTGTAGGAATAAACTATGGATTCTACCCCCAAGTTAGACCATGATACCACCAAAGTGAAGGAAGTTCCTACAAGGTTGTGATATCACTTGGCCTAACCCATTTCCCCCATGACACATCCTCATTTCTCACTATGGAGAGCTCCAAACCCTTATCCAACCATCAAACAACCATGGCACTACCTTCCACTTCCCTACACAACACAAGGAAGATCCCCACTTTCTCTGCTCAACATTTCCTTAGGTGTCTTCTTCCCTTCTAGTGCTCTTCAATGCACATAAAATGAATCTATATTGTTGGTTTCCTTCTGGGAATCCTTGGAGGAGAAACACTCAAGTCAATATGTGTGTGAGGAAAAATAACAAAGTTATAGGTTTAATGGTGTTTTATTAGCCCTTGTGGATACTCCAACCATGGTTTCTCCTTCAACGACCCAAATTCCTTTCATATTCTCAAAAACAAGCCCCCAACTTCCATAGGCTCTTACCAACCACAATTCCATGGGGTTTTCTTTCCATTTTCACACATAACTATCCATAGTTTCACATAGGTTTATTCACAAAAAAAGAATAGGGAAATTTTAATGGAAGAATGAAAGAGTGACTCCTCAACAATGGTGAATGAATCCTTACCCCCAAGAATATACACACTACATACTTTCTTTGCATGGTAACATTCCCTTTCCAAGAAGCATGAGGAAAATGTCAAAATGGCAACTTATGTCAATGTGGCATTGAATAAGACATGGGTAGAAAGGTAGCACCTCCATAGGAGAAGTGTACGTGAAAATCACCTATGCACCCTATTTTCTCTTCCCCTCTTGTGATATCATGGTAACTTTGTTGCCTCTCAAGCAACCTTTTTGGTGGATTTATATTATTATATATTTTATTTTTATACATGATTTTTCATAACATAACAACCACACCATAATTCTAACCCATAATTGGGCTCATATGCAGGGCTTTGTCCTTGAGTTTCGCTTACGATGCATTCCACATTTTACAACAAGGGGTATTTATAGCTCATCCCACATGGATTGACTATTTACTCTTGTTATATAAACCAATAACATATGATTTAACATATTATATTTAAGGGATCTAACACAAAAGGTATTACAATTGAAAATTTAAATATGAATTACTAGTTAATGAGATTACAAAATTAAAATAAAGAAGAATGATAGGGAAGGAAGTGATTTCCCCAATCAAAATTGAGAAGCGTAGCTCATATAAAAGAAAATTTCAATCTCGAACACACCAACCACAATTCATCTAGATAAGAACTTATTTTCCATAGAAAATTGCTAAAGAATTAGCGCATATTGAATTAGCATAAGCAAATTATAAATTCTGAAGAACCTTGACTCATGTACACACCCCACATATGAATTAATAAGAAACTATGAGACCTTCATTAACCAAATGAAAAAATTCCCTCCATCAAGAACCCAAAAAGAATCGAAATGTACACAAGATCTGAAGAGGAAGGACAGAACCAGAGTTACATTCCATTCTGCTAGCCAATTCCAAATGACATATTCTTCATAATATATGAATAGAAGAAAATGGGATGCTCGGCAACTTTCTGCCAAAAGAGGAGAGTGTGAGATGGAAGTAATTTGAAAAAAATTGTTGTAAATATCAGGAGACAACGAGAGAGAATGAGAGAAAAATGCAATGAGCTCACATTGAAATGTGTTGTGGTGAGAGTATAAATGGAATCCCCCTTTGAAAATTGTCATTATCTGTGTTTTATCTTCTCCCTAATATTTCATCAATAGAGGAAAATAACTCCTAAAATAGTCATGAATGTCTCTTACATGAAATCTCTATCAAGCAAATGGTTATGTCCTTTGTTTAGAATCTTCATATTTTCCATCCTCATTTATTATTTCAATGTATTCTATGGACATTTATTTTATTAGAAAGTTTTAAAATGCCCAATCACCAATACATGTGCATCATTTTCATTTGAAAACGTGAATTATTCACTTTTCCTAGCAAAAAACTCAACCCCCCCTATTTTTTCTATCCTTGTCTAAAGAGGCTCAAACTCGGGTTCATGGGAAATACAACTTATTTTGAGATTGTACATTAACTTCTCCATTTTTTTTAATGTATTAAGTTATGTCCAAGGTATTCCAATGACTACTTGAATAATACCCCTTTTAATATTAATCTCGGTGCATTTTTTTGGAAAGTCTAGTTATTGAAATATTCAATATTTTATTTCTCAATCCTTGTAATATTTTTTCAAATGTTAAGGAAGTATATTTTCATTCAAATATACTCTCCCCAATGTCCTGTCCTATAACATTTTGTCAAATGTCAAAGAATTGACCTTATATTTTCTTTCAAATATACAACCTTGCTCCTCTTCTATCATGTAACATCCTCTACTCATTTTCTTTCATGCAACATCCTCTCTTAATTTGGAGAAGTCTTTGCTCACAACTTATTATGCCTTTGATAATATTTTTGTGATTTGAACCTTGTTCATTATGAATTAAACTAAATATGAGTAGAAGTATTTTTTAATTTATGCACGAATTGTGGAGATGGACCCACCTCCCAACTTGTTCCTTGTAACAATGTATTGTGTCATAATTCTCATTTAAGAATAACACAAGTTCTCTTGCAAGTAAAGTGAATGAATAAATACCAAATGTCATATATGACACTATGTGATATTTTTTATGGTCTCATATATGTCCTGTGCAATCTAGAGGGATTTCAAACCATATTTTTCATTAACTCTTGGCATTCATCTCCCTTTGGAGTTTACTTACACAGTTGTGCTCTAGTTCCAAACATCTTCATTCAAGAATTCTCTAATTGAGCATTTCATTGTCCATGAATGGGACAATTTCAATAGTTCCAATGACCATATGTGCTCTACTTGAAAACACCATATTCCATGGTAGATGCATGTACATGACTAGGAAGAACCCATGCAAATGGAAATGAGGCTTCTAGATTTGTTTTTGTTATGTTGATTGACAATATTCATGGAAAAATGTTTCCTACCTAATTTTACATGGCATTTGGCCTATCTTTTGAAGTTTGGATGCAACACTTGCTCGCATGAAACTAGCAACGTGGGGAGTTCCTTTCAGATGTCGAGGAGGTCAATTTATACATCAGTGAAAGAAGCAGGTGGAAATATTGACAAGAGAAACCATTCACTTTTATATTCCTCGTAATCTTGTGAAAAATGCTAGAACAATTATCTTACTACCATCATTGAGCCTCTATTTACTTGAAAGGATGTTGATGGAGCAGGTCATTGCAAGGCCTAGAAATAGTGGGTGATACTTCTAACTCAACATTAATTTAAATAATTTATTTTCTCTACTACTAACATGATCAAACAATTTGAGGTTGTAAAAATTATATATATATATATATATATATGAGAAACATCCCAAAAAATCTAGTATCTAAAAGATATGCCTCTAGATTACATACAAACTAACTAAAATTTTGGACTATATTAAAAAAACAGAGTTACATATGTTAAACTTGTGAAGAACATGGGCAACTGTAAATCTTCCCTTGTCCATTAAATCCAACCTCAATGAGATTGATGTTGGATGGAATTTTGAAGGAAATAATAGTTCAAATATGTCTCTCTTTTATGTCCTTAAGATATATATATATATATATATATCCTAAGGACATAAAAATCATGTGAGTTTTCGTTGCATTGGTTGGAATATTCATCGAAAATATGCTCTTAGAAGGACCAAAAATTCGGTGATCTATACCATCTACACTCTATGGTTTTTGAAAGGTGATTCGACAATAAACTTTAAATCTCTGCTTATTTTGTGGTGTAGACAATTTAGGGCCAAATCCTTTTCCTTGTTGGCTTGGGCTAAGGACGCATTTCTTCTCTTCATATGACATGGTGTCCTCATAGCCATCTCTCTCTTCAACACTTGCAGGGACCAAGGGGGTCTCTCAATGTGTTATGTAGCATTTCAAGGATAAATATTGTCTTCGATGATAAGGTTAGTTCTTGGGAGATCCCTTTTAATTTAATTCTCATACTAACAACTTTTTAATGTAGTGGTGAGTCATTAATGTATGTAACTAATTAATGTATGTAACTAATGTCTCTTCAACACGGGGCTTATTTTAAAGTTAAATTTTATAAATTTGATTTTTTTTCTTAATAGATTTAAGTTGATTGGTTTCATATTTTTATGGAAAATTAATATTTTCTAACATAGTTTATAATTATAATTAAACATAAATTAATATTTTCTAACATAGTTTATAATTATAACTAAACATAAATTTATATATATATTTGACATAAATTTAAAACTTTTCCACAGATATATGACAAGTTTTTAAATATTTTTGCCAAATCCATGATTGTTCATCTCAAAATTCATGGAATATTCATTACATATTGATGTTTAGGTAATAAATGTTTCTCTTGGGAATACTATGAGTATTAAATGCTTGTAATTTTGTTCATTTGTTTCAACATGTAGATGATATATCAAGTTGTGTGGTGGCATGCATGAAATATTTTCTATTGCTATTCTTTTTGTTGTAAGTTCATTCTAATTGATATAAAAAGTATGCAATTTTCTTTATATATTCGATTATGAGAATATTTTGTTAGTTTTTTTGTTAATAGCTATCCCTTAAGATAATTATTGTCAATTGTTAATTTTTTGAAAAAAATAAATAAAAAAAATTTGAGAAAAAAAACATTTATCTCCACTAACCTAGTGATTACTCATTGATATGCATAAATAATAACTTTTAATTACTTAGTGATAAGACATTAATGAGTTTGCAAAGAAAATAACTCAGTATAAAAATATGTTGTGTATAGATACACACCATGTCCTCCCCCTTAAATAATATTTGCCTCCAAATCTATCTCTAACCCTATTACTAATCACATATTAAATTATTAAATAATAAAAGTAAGTTTGATTATACAAAACAACCATTATTAACATAGTATGGCATAAATAGCCTATGGAATTCAACACTAACAAATGCAATAAGTACGTGCATTAAATCCATAAGTTTTCTTGCCATTGGTTGTGTTAGGAACATAACATGCCCTTCATTTTTAAAATTATAAGCTCAAAACATAAGGAAGAAGTAGATGAAACTGCAATTGTTACTCAAAATCATTCTCCCATGGCCATACCAATAAAATAGAGCCATATACAACACACTATTGATTTGGTACGATTACACTTACTCTCTTCTTGTGATTTGTGTCCTCAAAGCTATTTGTAATTGGTGAATTCCCAATGAGATCCTGGGACATGTAGATCCCATTGTCAACATATTGATTTTTAGTGGTTTCCTTCTAGCGTAGTTAGTGTCACCATGACAAGATCAATGAGGATAAGATATGATACTATTATATAACATCCTTTGTGATGATTATTTTCTCCTCATTTGGGTCAATGGTAGCTTCTTTTGTACATCCTCCTCAAGAAGAGATTCATCATTATGAAAAATGGGAGATTCAACAAAGAGAGGAAGAGACTCTTGGAAGAGAATATGGGAGGTTCTTTGAATCTTTTGTAAACCCTCTTCACTAAGTGATTACTGTAAATAGGAGGAGATTCAATTGCTATAATTACATCTACTTTCGCTTCCTCACATTTAAATTCTTCTTCTTTTTCTACCAATGATTGTTGCAAGTGGTGATGCCATAATTGTCAAGAAATGTGTGAAGATTATTCTGCAAATCTTATAGAAGGTATATTTCCTTTTGGTACATATCTCTTCTCATAAATTCCCCTTCCATGGTGAATCACATTAGTTGGTTTCTTATCTTCTTCTCTTACTCATTGAATTTTTTTCTACAACAATTTCAACTCTCTGGCCATACCCAAATTGAAATAATCATGACTCCATTATAAATTGAAATCAAGCATATAGTGTACTATTTCAATGTTAAGAAAATATGTTTTTCAATCTAGAATTCAAACCTCAAAATTTATTTTCAAGAAAATATATTTTTCAATCTAGAATTCAAACCTCAGAATTTATTTTCATGAATTGCTGAATAAACTCAAAAATAGATCCAAAGCATGATAGAATTAACCTAAAAATGACTAATTTTCGATCTACAATATTTTGTTCGTATGGTCTCCAATTTGACCGATTTTTTTTAAAACTGTACATATTTGGAGAAGAATCCAAATTTGTAATTCATTTCTAAATATTCTACTAAAAAAGTTTCAAAATTGATTTGAGTGTTGGATTCTTGTGTTTTTTTCTGTGTTTTTATCTTTTATTTTTTAAAGCACAATGAAAGTGAAATCGACTTGCTATGATACAAACTCGAAGTGTTCCAATTCCCAAAATGGAACTAATCTAACAATAAACAATAACAAACTAAAAAAAATGAAAATGAAAGAGATCAATGTTTGTGGGTGTCTATACATCAAGGGTTGGATGCACTGACAATTCTTAATGAAAGAGGAAGACATCTTCATGTAATAATACTCAAAATAATAATGTGTTTCTATTGATAATACAATTATTACAAGAGAAGGGTAAGAACATGTGTTTCCTCCTAAGAGGTCACAAGTTCAAATCCATAGGGGAGTAGGGCATGTATAACTTCGTAGACTTTAGCAGTCAAATCGTTGTGTAGAGGGAGTCCCTGTAAGATGTGGTGAATACCTTCATAGAATATCTAGCTAGAAAAAGAACACACACAACTTGCAAAGGTGAAGAGAAGAGAGAAAAATTGGAGTGAAGAATGAGAAATTGTATTAGCCATATTCCACACACAAAAGGTGAAGAATTTACAATATATGTAGGCTACATGATTAACTAATGAGCCATAGTAGTGATCTAGAGAGATCTAGACACTCACTGACAGACACTAGAGTGAACTGCCACCTAGTCCTAGGTAATTGATCCATGCAATCATTAGTTAACTCATTCACACATGTGGAAATAAGATAAACACATGCAATTGTTGGTGATAAAACCGAGTTTTCCATGCATGAGTGACTTCCACTAGTCTAACTGAGTGTAACTAATTTTGAACTGAAGAGGAGCACCCTATTTTGTAGGGGAATATTCTCTAGAGAGGATATTTTCATCTAAGGAATCATTCTCAACATTGGACTATCAAACTTAGGAAAATAATTATAGGTGTGTGTAATATCTCCAACACCCCCACTGAACACTACTAGGGTGTACATGATTAATGGGTCTTGACAACCAAGGCCATGTTAGGTACCCATTGTACAATGCCTCTAAAAATGAAACATTGAAAAAATGAGGAAAGAGGTAAAACCTCATGGGAACCCCCCTCCAAAGTACAATGCATTAAAAAATGAAAAAAGGGCAATTGCTAAGCAATTGTGTCCTTCACCCCAAGGAGACCTTGCAAATGTGCAAACTTATGCTCAGTGAAGATTTTGTTGAAGAGGTGGTTGTCTATATGCATCTGATGAAGTAGATGCACTAGTGAGATTCCCACATATATCCACCTTCTCTTGTTGTAAATAAGAATATCCAAATGAATTTTGGATGAAACTTTGAAAATCGTATGACTGTTTTAAGAAAAATGTTGAAATTTTGTTGATTTTAAAATTCTCATAACTTCACTTCCTGGACTTCGTTTTGGACAATATTTTGTTTAAAATTGGGTATTTTTCCGAGAGGAATTCAAATATACATTTTGATTATGAAAATTCTGCTAAAAAAATGTCAGAATTAAATCTGATGTGTGCGATCCCCTTTTTGGCTCCTGATATACATGCATGGTAGTCTCTACATGTGGCTCCTGGGATGCATGAATGGTGCATGAAAAAGTGTATGCATGCGACTCTTGATATGCATGCTTGATATCTTTTGCATGTGATTTAGAAAATATATTTGATGGAGTAGACATCATCTGCAATTAATGGAACAAAAATTTGTGCAGATACATGCGTAGAAGGCTCTTCAAATTGAGAGGCTTGATCTTCTTATGGATCTTCTACCAGCTCTATCTTTTCAATCTCCTGCATGAAATATTCACAATATTCTTTATTCTTGAATAGAACGTCCAATCTGGTCCATATTTCGTTTGGAGTTGAGTCTTGTGATTCATCATATACTTGGTGGAGAATTTCAGGAGAAATTAACCATAAAATACATCCTATGGCCATATCTTGTCTATTGAGAAAGTCATTTTTCTCATCGGTAGAATCAGGCTCTACTTTTGTTTCCATGGTTATTTGGTACAAGCCTCTACATCTGAGTTGAAGCATAATTTTCGGCTTCCAGTCCAAATAGTTATGAGGCATGAGAAGTATTTTCAACAAATAATTCATCTTTACTATGTTCTTCAATCTTCAATACCTACAAATAAAGTGTTGGTGCGCCTTCTTCCTAGTAGCCTGTGGGCTCTGATACCATGTATAGTTTATGAGATACTTGCACAGAAGATCCAGCTAACAATCAAGCGTACACAACTTGCAAATGGTGTGAAGAGAAGACGAAAAAATAGAGGAAAGAATGAAAGAATGTCTATTAACCGTATTCCACACACAAAAGGTGAATAATTTATAATAGATATAGGATACATGAGTAACTAATGCGTCATAGTATTGATCTAGAGAGGTCTAGACACTCTCTCACATACACTAGAGTGAACTGCCACCTAGTCCTAGTTAATTGATCCATACAATCATCAGTTAATTGAGTCACACATGTGGAAGTAAGAGAAACACATGCAACTACTAGTGATAAAACCAAGTTTTCCATGCATGAGTGACTTCCACTAGTCTAATTGACTATGAACTGAAGAGGAACACCCTATTTTGTAGGGGAATATTCTTTAGAGAAAATATTCTCATCTAAGGATGCATTCTCAACATTGGATTATCAAAATTAGGAAAATAATTCTATGTGAGTGTGTAATATCTCCAACAGTCCTGTTGACGTTAAGGGACTAGAGAGTCCCCAACACCAACATCTCAACCTCCCATGGGGATAGGCAGGAAGAGACGAGAATGTCACCCTAGGCTTAGAGCCCCAACTAGAAAACACATTGAACTCCAGGTTAAATCTCTTCTAACCTAAAATCCAAGCATAAATCCCTTTGCCTTGTATTTTTCTTTTTTTTTAAATATTTGATTTTTATGCAATTTATAATTTTTATTCTCTTGTGTATGAGTTTATAAATTTGAAATAACAAGATTAAATTTTAAAGAATTTAAACAACTAAAGAAAATGCATACCAAGAAGATTAAAATTGATAAAAAAAAAAATTGTCTTTATTTTGGTAAGAAAATAACAAAAGCAAAACTAATGAAAAGTTAAAAAGAGTTAGTGCTAAAGGGGTTACTTAAAAGAAGAGTTCAATGAAAACAACTTAATGACTACCAAAATAGTTTATAGAAACTTTGTAGTGATGATTTGATATTTTTTTTTATTTTTCTTTAAGTAAAAATGGAATGATTAAAAAACTATAAAATAAATAAAGAAAATGAGCAAAATTTGTACCTATCAACACTAACTAATAAAATTGAAAGAAACATGTGTACACAATTTTACAAAAAGTAAATAATCCATTAGTTTGTCTTACTTTATTTTTTTCTTAAAATTTTAAGTGTTGAATTAAGAAAAGATGAAGAACACTGAGATTTTAAAATAAAACAAATAAAGAAAGAGTTTCAAAGCATGAAGGGCTTTGATCTTTAATTTAAAATATTCCCATACAATTCTTGGAGTTTTGGAACCTATAAATCTCTGCGTAAACTTGGGCTAGGTATTTAGCCTTTAGTCATTACAGAACAAGGTTACAATAGAAATACCAAGAGCGAAAGAAAGAAGAAAGTTGAGTCCAAAATGGAATGGAATGGAGTGATGGTGGTGATAACACAAGGTGAGGACCTGCATATCAGAAACTGATTAGCGCTGCAATAAAATCAGGGTTAAATACAACAAACTGAGAGGAAAACAATTCACCTTATGAGAACAAGCAAAGTTCATTCTCACCTCATCCGTTTGTTGATTCGCAAAGCTCCCTGATGCCAAAAATCCCGTCAATCCCTGTTAGGATTAATGATGAATGATGAATGATGAATTAAAGTAAAGGATGAATGATGAATTAAAAAGGGAAACCTCACTCCACTCCAAGCATACCTCTCAATTTTCTTGCCAAAGTTTTTCCTCCTCAAAGTGTTGTTTACAAGTGCTTATTTAGACAATTGATGAGCAGTTCCAAATAGTTGGAGTTGGTTTGATTCAGTTTAACATAATACCCTTCAGATATCCCGCACTGGTGTCAAATGTACAATTGTTACTACTCCATACTCCTTATCGAATAAAAAACTATATCGAATCCCACTTGGGAAAACTATCCTTTCAATTATGAGAGACCAAATACTCTTCGAAGAAACCATTACTCGTTTCGATGAGTTTACAGTGGGACGGTTTGTTTTTTAAGACATTCAATAATGTCTGTTCTTATGAATAATGTTATCCTTGGAGGGAAAATTCTTCAATTGTAATTTAAGATCCAACTCTGAGATCGTATTTATCGAACGGACTACATCACCCTTTCCATGTTGTCTTGCTTACGGTATGGTTGCACAACTTAAGAAGAGAAGGTGGCTAGCCTTTACGGTATTGATATATCATAACACTTCATTTTCCTTTGCGCTACTGCCAAGTCCTCGTGGATTTTCCATGTGAAATAATATTTGCATCGACCCAAATGTATTGATTTTTTTGAGCGAAATACAAAATAGTCATGTTGTTATATATAACCTTCAAACTTAAGCATATGAAATTCATGTCGCGTGTTGAATGTATGCAACTTTACTTTGCATAATATATATCCACCATATGTGGATGACAAAATCATGGTATATTAGAAATGTAATTATAAATGCCCATTCAAATTCATAAAGCCCTTCATCGTAACATTATACCATCATACGTTTTCTCCACTTTTATATAAAAAATGTTGTAATAACTTTTTTCTTTAAAATATAATATACCAACCTTAAACACCCTTTGTACCATGCCTATTAAAATGATACCCTTTGTATCATGCCTATTAAAACGACATGGTAAAAAGTTTTTAGGAAACTCATACCATAACTAAACTTCACTTATAAGATGTATATCTATATGCTTTTCTTTTGATTTTTTAAACTTCACTTAGAAGATGTATATCTATACTAATGCTTTTCTTTTGATATTTTCTCTATATCCATTAAGCATCTTATCAATCTCACATGTTATATTCACAACTTTTTTTGTGTATGGTATATGAGTTTTTAATATTGTTAAGAAAACAATATAATATGCATAATGTAGGTTAATTTTTTCTTTATGGAGCTCTTTTAATAAAAAAAGCATGCATACTCTTTGTACCTTGTAATAAGATTTTTATGTTTCTTAAACACTTCATGACTCATGAATATTTCATCATGCAAGTAATCATAAGTTAAATTTTGTTTCTCTTCTCCATGTCATATGTTGATAGTGTTGTTTCTTCTAATATTTCTTTCCATGTGTAGAAGGATGAACCTGTCCAAAACAAAAGTTGACCAATGACCATGTTAATTGTAACGAATATTTATCATAGTTTCAAAATATTTTTCATCACCGAATGTGTAGAAACCGGTGAGTGAGATGCACATAATATTTCTCAAGTAAATGCGAAAAAAGAGAGTAGTCTGACAACTTCTTTGTCGACTAAGTCTTGTTGACCGAAATCATTGTCAATAAGTCCTTTGTCCCACAAACAAGGGAGTCTCACACACTAATTTGGGATCTAGCTTGGTCGCGACCTTATAAATATATTATTATTTATTATTGTTATTAAATAAAAAATGAGCTCAAACATTAACTTGTATCCCACATTAACTTGCATCCCAAGCCACCTTTATGGCATAATTAAGATCTTATTTAATAAATTATTCATGAAGACACTAATAATCTATAGAAGGTTATTTAACATAAGTGACTAGGTACAAAATATTAAATCATAAATACTAAAACATTATTTATATATATATATATATATATATATAACAAAAAAAGTTGACCATGTCTAACACCCCTAACTTATAAATAGATGTAGCCTTAAGGAGATTAGGTTACACTCTTTTGCATCATATTTTTTGAAAAACCATGAGCTCCAAATATGGTTACAGTGATGGACATACTCTAGATGACTAGACCCTGAACTATTGAGATAAATACTTTATTCCATTTTGTAATGGTTTCCTCTTGGGTTTCCCCACTTAAATATTGTGTGTATGGTGTTATTTGGCCTTTTTTGTGGTTCTTATAAATCATGGTTTTATTTTATTTGATGGTCTAGTTCATTCTATTTAGTATTGATGCATAATTTATGTTATTGATTATTCTATATTTGTGATTCTTTGTTATTGCGCCTATAGTTATTCATGTTATCATTGTTCTGTTTACTTGATATTTTTGTAGTTCGATAAATGAACAATAAAGGGCTAACCAATATCAGTTCTTATGTGAAATTTTGATTACCATTTTATTATTATCGATTGAGTATTGAAATGTTAACGGATTCCCTTGATTACAAAGGTGTTTGTTTTTGTTTAAGTGTGTTTTCAAGTTGGTGTCAGTTTTACGCCTAATATTTGGGGCTATTCTAAGATCTCATAAGGACCTTCTGATGGGAGATCACACTTCTCGTGAACTCTGATAGGATTTATTGGGGGAATCCCAACAATAAGTGTGATAAACATGCTAGATGACATCAAAAACAAGGTTGAAAATGCTAGCCCTAATTGAAACTAGATCGACAAAGAAGAATTAGAGATACCACCAAATATTGGAAGGGGAATGATAGAATATGTTCCAATATGAGAAATTGAGTTTGAATGAGCATTAAGATTCTAAATGTGAAAAAGGGAAGGAGGAATCCAATTCCCCAAAGGGATCGTTAACTAAATCCAAATACAGTTAGTATTTGAAGAAGATAAAACAAAATAACATATGTGCTTGAACCTTGTAAAAAGATCAACACTATGAGGAGAATAGGTAGAGTAAGGCCTAAGACAAGAATCGACTTGATATTTCCAATCTATTGAATTATGACATCATAGACAATGCAAAAGACTATATCTTCACCTTCAGTACATTTTAGGAAGACAAAAGAGAAAAAGTCTCTTCAACTAAATGAATGGTCAAAGGTATTATATGAAAATCCATGTCAAAATGGTGTCATAGGATTGATAAATAATCAAATTTGAAATATGGGATGATGTGATTAATCATTTTTTTGAGGAATACTAGTATCTTAATGAGAAACCCTCAACTTTCACGAATTTCATAAGAATTAGACAGATGCAAGGAGATGTTGTTCAATTATATGAATTCCAACTCAAAGATCTCTTTGGCTAGCTAAAGTATCAAGTTCCAAATCCCATACAAATTGAATAGTTAGTACAAAATGTGTTGCATACACTTCAATCACATGTTCCAAGGGAACACGTATATCCCTATTGAGAATCCCTCAATATGGAAATTGTAAGGCTTGGGATGCCAAGCTCGAGTGCACGCACTTCCACCATAGGCCAAGACGAACGAAATTAGGCAAGAAGGATTCTCGGTTCAAATGAGGAGACAAAATTATTCATATAGGAGAGAGTCGGGGTTCCTTGGGCATGCGCCATGCCAAGGGATGGCTCCACCCAAAGATGGATTGCGAAATAAGTTAGGCATAAAGCTTGACAGAATACATGGGAAAGAAGGAACGAATGCATCACCAAGATGAAGAAACGACCAAGGTGTGAGGAGGGCGCGCTTAGGTGAGTCATCCCAACTCACCTACGAGACACACACACTGAAACGATGAGTCGGTTGGATCAGAGGGTGGTGTCAGTTCAAGGGTTTGATGGGCATGACCAAGACACTGTGCAACACAAGAAAACCAAGAGATGGTTGAACAATGAGTTGTGGGGGAAGTATTGGGTGCCCAACGAATGAACGAGTCAACAAGAAGAATGAGGGCATGCTTAGGGAGTCAACCCAACTCACTTAAGGGGGCATGTGTACCTAATGACATTCGACGAGTTTGGTATTTGGACGAAACATGACAAACCAAAGGTTGGCTCACCCTAAGGAAAAGAGACACGTCAGTTCATAAGGTTGGGCGCCTATATATTACCAAGGGGGGATACCAAACAAAATGATCTAAGAATCATCCAGACCAAGTGTGGGATAAATTTGGTGATTGCAGGTTTCACAAACTGAGGCAGGCGAAACATGTATTGTAGAGATGAAGCATGAAAGAGAAGAGCTTGTTTAACTTTCTATCTGTGGCAACAAAGGGTTTTCCAAGGTGACATAGGAACACGAGGTCTCCACTTAATGAACCTGTGACATAGTGATGCAGGAGAATTGCTCCAAATCATCATAGCGTCAACAACCAGCGCAACAACGCACTAGAAGGGAGCAGATCCCAAGGAGAGAGAAGCGTCAGTCTTCTCATTTTTTAGTCTAAATCTCAATTTTTTAATGTAATTTTATGTAATTAAATTTTGAAAAGGATCAAGGAGGGATGTGCCTTTATATTATGTAAATTTGAGTGTAAATTCGCCTTTAATGGGTTGTAGTTGTACAGATCCTGAGCATCACCTCAGATCTGAAGATGTAAATGAATATTTACTATAGTGGCTTAGTGATATGGAGGAAATTAATTAGACGTGATAGCACTAGAATAATCCGGAGGGAAGGCTTGAGAAGCCCCCTCATGTAGAAATGTATGTAATGTATGACCATAAGAGGTCATTGAAGGAAGAGATAGTTAGTCATTTTGTTGAAGAAATATCGTGAGTTAATAGTGGTGGAGAGAAAGAGCTAAGACTATGTTGCAGTCCAGTCTTGTACACATTGTAGAGACCATTCAATATTAATACAAAAGGTAGATTTCCCTGCATATGAGTTTCTGTGTGTTTTTATGTGTGTTTTATGAATGCATTTGAATCATTATTATGTATATTTGTGAACACTATGGGTGTTTAAATGTACCCTTTGCAGGAATAGATATAATTCTATGTCTGTAGTTTTCTGAGTGTTTTTTGGGCTCTCATGACTGTGCAAGGAGTGCACCTTAGATTTGTTAGAAAACTCTAAAATACTTGTGCAAGGAGTGCGTAATAACTCATTCAGGAGTGTTGTGAGGAGCGTGCCAGGTGGGCACACCAAAATCATTCATCAAGCTCAGAAGGAATAGTGCAAGGAGTGCACATCAAAGTTACTGAATACTCTAAGAGCGAGCATAAGGAGTGCGCCTACACTCGGAGTAGTGTAAAAACTCAAGGAGGAGGCGTTAAAAGAAATTACAAGCTCAAGTGAAAGAGCATCTTGCTGCCAAGAGGGAAAAAGGATTTGTTGAAGGCGAAAAGGGCCAAGTCCCTTTAAAAACCTTGAGAGAGTTGAAATCTCAGGAGGGAGAGCATTAAATTGAATGCAAACAAAGGTTGTATCCTTTGAAACCTTTTTAAATATCCCAAGTTTGAAGGGAAGAGGAGCGACGAAGGAGGAAGCTACAACAATTGTCGGATTAATGGTGGAAAAAGATCTGGATCATTAGATCTAAGCCCAGATAGGAGGAGGATCACGTAGAGAAGGGAGAACAGATCCAAGAAGTTGTATATGAGCGTGAGGATCAACAACCTTTGGATTGAGGTAAGAAGCACGGGTTTTAACCCTTGAAGTCCTTCGGGCTTCACGAATTCGGAGGTTTTGAAGGGTTGTGTAGTGGAGAGCTCTGAAGTCCCAGAGCCCATAGTGATCCTAGACCATAGATCTAGGACAGAGCAAGACCATTGATCCCCAAGCCTATTCGATAGTTTGACATTCACGCATTCGGGAGGAAGTGTGGTTTGTGTTGTGAAAAGCTTTGAAGCTTGGAGCGCAGAGTAATTGTGGACCATCAATTTGAGGTAGGCGACAACCATCCGATCTGCTACTTCGGAGTTGGGCACTCTAGAAGTATTGTGTGTTGGAGTAGGGAATACTCTTGAAGCCTGGAGTCATGAAACCTCTGTGAACCATAGATCTGTGGCACAGATTGGGGACCATTGATATCTCCCCTCGTTCGTTTGTTTGCTAGTTCACAAGTTCAGAGGTTTTGGAAGGTGATAAAGGTAGAACTCCCGGAGCCCGAAGCTCTGAAGCACCAACGTAGCACTTGTTAGCTAGTCATTTGGTTTTAAGTCCGCAGTCATATGTGATTTCCATCGAAACAAAGGGATAGAGCCCAAATTTTATTTTGAAGGTTTGAAAGGGCTTAGTAAAAGCGCCCGTGGGTCTTTGGTGGACCTGCCAAGATTTAAAGGGCATGTGTACATTTGGAAGGGGTTTAGCAAGAGCCTGAGAGACAATTTATCTCCTTAGTGTGAACGATCCTATACCGAGAGGTTGTGCGATCCCCAAGAGGTGGTGGGGGTTTGCATCAAGTGGTATCACAGCTTGATTTTTGTCTGTAGACAATAGGAAAAGGAGGAGAGATAGAGTACTGACGCTCTGTTTGAGGAATGTTTGCAAGTGTCGGCATACAATAGACAACAAGGTGGGATGAAAGAAAAGGACCAGTTCCAATATTGAAATAGAGGAGAGCCTATGGATCTCTTAAGGTGAGAAGTTGTAGTACAACAAACAGAGAGCAAGGAGCACTCAGAAGAAGTATCAAGCACAAGGTGTGCGCCTATACTTAGCAGGAGTGTAAAATCTTAGAGAAGGTTCTAGCAGGTGAACCATAGGCTAAGCGGGGAGAAGCTTGGTAGAGGCTGACTGTAACTCATAACAAGTAAGTATAATTTCATAGAGGAGAAAACAAATGGCTACTAAAGGCCATAGACAAGTTCAAAGAGGAGACTACAAGCAGAGGAGCAAGGAAGAGATGGAAAAATATCTCAAGGAGAGTCAAGAGAGGCTCGACATACTAACACAGAAAATGCAGCAAGAAGCACAAGGAAGCTAGAGGTATGAGTGGCCCATGAAGCAGAAGGTGAAGTGTCCTATCCAACGGTTGATTTCCAAGAAGTAGAAGAAGATGTTGAGGAGATGGGTGAGGCAAGATGAAAACCTCAATGACATAAAGGAGGTGATGTTTTACATTTGTGAACCAGAAAGTGGAGAAAGCCTCAGTGAGAAGGAAGAGAGATCAGCTAAAGATCTCACATATTTCCAGGAAGGAAATGAGAAGAGATCGGTCAAATATATTGAAGGCTACCAGGAGGGAAGAATGGAAAATTAAATTTGTCAGGTGGGAAAGGAAGAGGAGATGAGATTGTTTGAGAGTCTCATGAACTCAGAGAAGAACTCATATCAACAAGGAGCGCTGATAGGAGAGGAGGAAGATCAGAGGTGCATTATGATAATTGGGGTAATCAGTATATTCCTTCCAAGAAGCCTAGCAGAGGCTAGTGCGGGTGTAGAAGAAGAAAGACAACCTGCAGAGACTGTCGTGGAAAGGGAGATATAGTATATATTAAAATCTTCCCAAGAGATGAAGGAAGAGGAGAATTCAGATGATATTCTCACTCAGTGGGAGGAGTTGAATATTTTGGAGGATTGGTTAAGCAATCCAGAAACATAAGAAGACTTCTAGAAGGATGTGGTCGTGAAGAGTGGAGAAGAATTCCAACATGAGGAGAAACTGGAAAACATTGAACTTATTCCAGCATGAGGATATGACAGGAGAGCAGAAGAACTGGAAGAAATAAAGTTGCTAGGGGAGATGACTAAGAAACAACTTAGTAACATCACTATAGAATTGGAGTCTGCAGTGGAATGGAAATCTAATTCCCAGGGGGATGAATTCAGCATAAAATATCAAGATGAAAAGGAGGAGATGCAACAACATAGTAGATTGCAAGAGAGAAGCCAACCAGTAGACCATCTAGACAGGGATATAAAGGAGATGAGAAGGTTGATGTTGGAATCAACAAAGAAGATAGTCATCAATAGATGGAGGTTGACCAGAGGAGAGCCTGCATCAGCAATAGGACAACAACAAGAGCAGTGTTATCGCGCAATTTGTACTTTTCCAAAAGGGAAATGTAAGTGGATGGAAAATTGGCGTATCGAGAGGTTGTCTTATCATTGTCACCTTAATAAGAAACCTCTTTCTATTTAGGGGTGAAAGCCTAGGGGAGACGTCTCCGGTGTCCTGGGGGTTTGAAAAGGCAAAGGTTGAGCTATCAAGAAAAGTTATCCCCTCTCACAAGTCACACCGATCAGAAAGTCTGAAAGGTTTAACGATATGAAGCAATGATATGCTTAAGTGTACCTGCCCAGAACAAGACAACAAGAAAACACTATTTTTTGCAAGTACAATTGATGTTAGTGCTTCATAAAAACTTGGACTTGTCAATTAAAGAAATAAGTTGATATGAGATGAAGCAAACAAAAATGTATATATGATTATGCCTTCACAATTAATGCCTTAAATAAGCTTCAAAATGAACCAAAATGATAATCTAACAATAGTAATATGCTAGCACTTGTCATAAACTAATGAGGCAATGTAAAAATCAACTTTAATGATTGCTTTTAGGAGATTTTACTGCTGTAGTATATGGTTGTAGCTTACTTTTGTAACAACAGCAAGGATGTTAGTAGATTAGTCTAATATAGGGTTAGGAAAGGTTAGTAAATAGCTTGAGGTATAAGATTTAAGGGTTGTGCTCATCAATCAATCAAGTTTAAGGTCTGGATCAATGTATTTAGGGCTAATGGAGTCACTTTTTGCAACAACAATCTTGAAGGAAATAAATGATAATGGGTGAACTAAGGACAAAAGGGATGATGGTTGAGGTGTTGGTTACCCAAGGCCTCAGTCAACAAACCCTAGAAGGAAAACGACTACTAGGAAGTAGGTAACCTTAGGGCCTAGCGGTTTTCCTTCTTCTTTAGCTCAATATTGAGGTAAATAAAGGCTTGATGAAGCAAATGATGTTAGAGTGCTATAATGGTAGGGCTCTAACACATGCTTCAAAGGATAGGTTTTCTAGCAAAATCTAGTAGGTGAAAATCTATTGAGATACAAACAATAACATGTGCTTAATCTCCTAGGGTTTTAAGCTAGAAATTTCATAATCTTAGTAAAATACAAAGTAAAGATACTATAACCATTCAAAGGAAAGAAGAATTCCAGAAATTCGCTTACATTCAGTAAGAATAATCTGGCAAATACCCTAGTTGAAGACTTTCCACCAAGAAAATGCCAAAAAACACCAAGATAATCCCCCTCCAAGAGTTTTGCACCACTTAATTTAAGCCAATAAGCCTTAAAGAGGTCGAATTTTAGACCTCACTTGTATGAGTGAAAGAATGATGATAAAATACAAGGGAAAAATCCCTTATTTATACAATCAAAATGACCTTTAATTACAAAATTAGGTCAAAAAGGTCGACATGGCCAATTTAAATGAAAAATCCATTTTTACACAAAATTGTCAAATAAAAACCTAATTTTATCTTTTTAGGGTGATGCCATGCCCCTCCTAGGGTGACGTTAGCCTCCTTGCTGGAACGTTAGCCCTCCAAGTGAAACGTTGGGGGTCAAAACCCCTCAGGAACTGCCACACGTGCTAACAAAAACCGTCCTCAAGATGTATACCTCAACTGGGTGACGTCAAGGCTCTAAATGACGACTTCAAGGGCCAACATCATGGTCGGAAGGAAATACCCCCCCGAGTCTAGGCCTTCCAAGTTGTCTCTGGCGGAATTCCCTCCTCTCTCTCCGGTGCAAGCCTCTGGTATATGTCTTCCCCTGGCTGGGGTCTCAACATCCATCTAGTGGGATTTTATCCCTATGGAGGTTTGATCTAATCATATCCCCATATGTACCTGTCCGTCGATCATGGTCTTGCAGCAGGAACAAGTACGCCCTCCATGGGCTCATAAGTCACAGGGATCATAGAAATTTCAATCACATCTAATAATCAAGTTACCCAAACATTTGCATAAAACCCCCCTTTTCCCAGACAAGTGCTCAAATATGTTATGTTATTCTACAATCCAGGTTTGGAGAGGGTTCCAGGACATCCTATTGGGCCAATTATCCTTAGGTGTGGGGTATTTCAAGGTGAAGAACAATCTAGGTCATGTAAGTGGATGAGATGGTGTGGGGGATGTTTGGGAAAGGGGTGAATTGATGACAGGGAAATGTAGGTCTTACCTTTGGGTGCCTCTGAAGAGGGTGAGATGCACCTTTTCATGGATGAAATTGTTGGAGGACATTTCCCTGGCGTGGTGACTAGTGGTGACAACATTACCCACAAGCATTTCACAGAGATGAGAAGGTTGGATCGTGATGAGGCCCCCTTTCTCTTGTCTATGCCACCAAGATCCACTACCCTAGCGTGGTGACTAGATGAAAAGTACTGTCATAACGCTACATTCCCATGGACCTAATAGGTTAGATCGTGATGAGACCCCCTATCCACCAACTAGGTCTTGAGTTTTATCTTTTTATGGGTCCCTCCTTTTTCTTGTTGAGAAGCCTTTTATTGCTTTCTTGGGGATCCCTGGGCGAAGCATCTCAGGGTTTTGATCTTTTGGATTTTAACTTTTTCCAGATAATTTTACCATCTGGGCCTTTATCCCCTTCTTCCCACAAGGTAAGGTACAACCCTTACTAGCTTGACAAACCCAATGCCCGAACCAATGTATTGGGTAGATGAGAGGGAAGATGATGAAAAGTGGTAAGTATGGTAGGAATGGGTGATGACCTTTCATAAACCCACCCAGTGGAAACTCACTCCTAAAGGAACCAACTTGCTAGGGAATTCTGTCACCCCCCCTAGGTATGGACAAGTCAAAAGGCATAAATTCCAAGAACATGTCATGAAGTAAAGGATAATTAAATGCACATATTCAAATGTTTTGAGAATCAAAGTGACACATACCATGATAATTGGACTCATTACCTCATGGAGCAAGACCCATTGCTACTTTGGAACCAGGCCGATGGGATGGATGTTGTTGTTGCTGATAGAATAGAGGCGTTGAAGAAGAAGGATGGGCCCTCCAGGGCCAGTCTCAAGTCAATATGGCTCTTGGTACTCCATGTCTAAGACATGTGGGCCTCGAGACATAATCTCATTAGTTATCCCTAGAATAGGGGATAACATCTGGATCCAATTTGGGGACATGTGCTCACCATAGAGTGCATGAGAAACTCAACATCTTTGGTATGACTTGTGACCTTCTATATCTCAACAAGATTGATTAGTAATCATTTGGGGTGGTGATATCACCCTTGGCTCTAGGGATGATTTTAAGGATGGAAATTTATTTTAAATTGTAGAAACCTTAGTGAATCTTACTAATCCTTCATATGCCAACTATAAATGTTTGGCGATATTTTTGTAAAAATATTCAAATTTATAAGGATTTTATATAGTTTTTATAAAATTTTGGTGTTTTTCAAGGTAAAAATATTTTATCCTATATAATTTGGGCGAATCATTTTTATAATAGAGAATCACTTTTTGGGAAAAACCATGGAAAATTAGCCCATGAGCGAAATTTAGCCCCTAAAATCATCCCTTCTTGGCTCATATATTATAAGATGAAATACAAGTAAGCAATCATATATACAACTAGAAATACAACTACTCTAGCATGAAATGCAAATGGTATATACAATGAATGAAAAATTCCTACCTACTTACCTGCACTTACCTATGAAGTCAGGTCTTTGCCCCCTGATGAGGTTTGAGGAGGTTTCCACCAACCGGTAATGGACGTCTTCTTCCTTCTAATGTGGATAGATAGTAGGCATCATCGACTGACTTCATTCTGACTCTGAAAGGTCCAAGCCAAAATTGTGCACTCCCTTTGATATTAGTAGGATCTCCCTTTTTTGTGTCCCACATCCAGACTGTATCACCCTCTTGGTAATTCTTTGTCTTTTGATCAAAGGTGTTATTGATATTATCTTGGTTTCTTTCCATTTGGCTTAGGGAAACCCTTCTATATTCATCCAACTCTACTAACTGGTTAATTCTCTCTTGGATTGCCTTTCCATCAGTGGTGTATTGTTGAGAAAAACAAAGGATAGGGATTTGGAGATTCACAGGAAGTTTGGCCTCTAACCCATACACTAGTTCAAAAGGGGTCTTTCTTGTTGAGGTCTTTGTTGTTATTCGATTTACCCATAAGTCATAATTAATTTTTCTATCCCAAGACCTCTTGTTCTCTCCCACAACCTTCTTGATGATGTTCACAAGGTTCTTATTGCTTGATTCTACCAACATGTTTCCTTGTGGATAATAATTGGAGGAATGAGATAGAACAATTCCATATTTAAAACAAAATTCTGATAATGTAAGAGAACTGAAGGATTTGGCATTGTCAGTGGTAATCTTGGATGGGACCCCAAATCTTGTTATGATTCTTTCCACCAAATATTTCATGACTACTTCCTCAGTGGATTTCTTCGTGGGAATAGATTCAACCCACCTGGTAAAATAATATGTGGCTGTCAAAATCCATCGGTAAATGTTACTTGAATTGTCTTTAAACTCACCAATAAAGCCTAATCCCCATTGTTGAAAAGGATCCTCTACTACCACAGGTTTCAAAGGTTGTGTTGGGAGTTTTGGTTTACCAGTAAAGTATTGGAAAGGATGACATGACCGGACATATCGGTGAGTATCAACGAATAATGTTGGCCAGTAATATCCATCTCTTAAGATCTTTTGTGCGGTGGTACGGGCAGCGAAATGTCCACCACAATGTCTGGAGTGTAATTCCTTCAATAGTTTATTAGCCTCTTCTTGGTTCACACATATAAGGAGAACTCCATCGGGATCTTTCCAACCAAGGAAATTCTAAGTCAAACAGTATTTCATAGCTTTAAGTCTCAAGGCCCTTATTTTCTAGTCTACTAGATGATCTGGGCATGATAAATTCTTAAGGTAGTATATTATGTCGGAATACCATTCATCATGTTCTACCTCACTGAATACCACGTTTATCTTTTCACTTTCTCCCATTTGTATGGCCTCTTGGTTGCTTTCAATCAACATCTGGGATAAACCTTGTCCCTTTACAATCTTGGTGGGTTTTATCTCTAAATCATAGTCTTGTATCTTGGAAACCCACTTACCCCTAGTACCCATACAAACCTGTTGTGATAAGACATCCTTTACTGTTGGGTAAGGGACACAAGCCTTAATATTATTATAACCCACGTAGTTTCTAAAGTTCTTAAGGGATTTTACTAAAGCGTAATCTTGCTTCTTAGTAATCGAATAGTTCATCTTTGAATCCCTAAGGACTTTACTCATGAAAGCGATGGGGTGTTCATGGTAGTCAATGTCTTTCTACAACAAGACACATGCAATGGTCTCTTGGGAGGCAAAATAGAATATTATGAAATCTCGTGAATAGTCAATACTAACCAGAACAGGGGCTTGGGAGATGGCATATTTTATGTCTTCAAAGGATTTAATAGCCTCATCATACCACTTGGAAACCATAACCTTTTTCAGTAATGCACTCATGGGTTTTACTCTTTCAGTAAAGTTTGGGACAAATCTTCAAATGAAATTTATTTTTCCGAAAAAGGATTGTAGGGATTTTTTGTTAGCTAGAGGACGTACATCCTTGATAGACTGGATCCTTTCTTGGTCTATATAAATTCCCCCTTCCGAGGCTATGTGTCCCAATAGTTCCCCCCTATCTATCCTGAAAACATACTTCTTACGGTTCAAGGAGATACCGTAATTTCTACATCTTTCAAAAAGAATTATGAGGTGTGATATGTGGTCTCTCCTTTCCTTTGATACAACTGTGAGATCATCTTGGTAAATTTCTATGATTTTCTGAATGAGATCCCTGAAGGCAAAGTCCATCTCTCTCTAAAAGTTTGCACCTTCATTCATAAGGCCGAAAGACATTCTTAAGTAAATGAATGTTCCCCATGGTGTGGTAAATTCCATTTTAAGTTGGTCTTCTCTTTTGAGTAACACTTGGTTGTATCCAGAAAATCCATCTAGCATGGACATCATGCCCTCCCTAGTAACCCTTTGTAACAAATGTTCCATATTTGGGAGGGGGTAGTTGTCTTTCAAGGACAGCTGGTTAAGGTTTCAGAAATCTACACACAAGCGAATATCACCACTTTTCTTTCGGACAACTACCAAATTTGACATCCATGATGAGTATCTAATGGGAGCTATGATACTGACTTCGACCATCTTTTGGATTTATTTTTGTATCTAGTTTTCCAACTTTTGGTTAATATGTATTAAATTTTGTCGGAAAGGTTTGGCTCCTTCTATCAAAGGTATAGCATGTTGAATGACATCACCCCTATAATCCTTTGGCTCATCATAATTCCAAGAAAAGGTATCCTTGAATTCATTTATGAGGTCTAGTATCTCAATTCTCTCATGTTCAGTGGTACATTTTCCTATTTTTACCATTCTTGGATCCATCTCAGTGCCAATGTTGAACTCTAAGGCTTCATCTATTTTTTTGTTGGGGTTTTTTCCTTTATAAACATCGTGTCTGTCAAAGAGGTGTTCTAAAGGGACACATCCTTTTGGTAAAGTGTTATTTTACAGGTTAACCATGTCTAGGTCCATGGAATCGGCTAGGAAGTTTACTTGTGAATCGATGAATTCTCTACTATTTTCCATGAATCTAAGGATTTGGTCATCATCTTCAAAGACTTGCCAATGTTCCAAGTTATCAAGGATCAATGGTCTAAACAAGACTTCCATTTTGCACAGGTTTTGGAGTGGACCATCATAGGGTTGTAAAGTGGAAGCGGAGATAGCCAAGGCATCTGTTACATAGTTTTCTTCTTAGGGAACTGCTTTGATTGACACCATCTTAAAGTATTTTGCAATGGATATTGTGAAGTCACGGTACCGTTTTAATATTTCATTCTTGGCATCAAAATCTAGCAACACTTGTGATATTATTAAGTCTGAGTCTCCTATAACTTTTAGGTGTGTGACACCTTTGTCAATTGCCAAGTTGATACCTATAATCAAAGCTTCGTATTCGACAACGTTATTTGTACAGTGATATTAAATTCTATAGGAGTAATAGAAGGTCTCCTTGGATGGGGATGTTAATACAATACCTGATCTCGATACAAAACTCGAATGAGCTCCATCAAATTCCAAAGTCCATATTCCTTCAGGTGTTTTGGTAGGTTCATCCTTTGAATTTTCCCCTTGGATGAACCAACTTTCAATCCCATGGTTAACACAAAGGAGCTGATTATCAGGTTCATTAGGGGTTTCAATAAGGAATCTTATGATGGGTTATTTGTGAAGAGTAAAGAATCCCCCTTGAGGGTGAGGTATGATAGATTTGGACCCTTGGTTTTGGAATCTTCTGGTAAAGTTTTCTATCAGGTCCTTACGGAGTAGAATCCCCCAATTTCTTAAAGCATCTATTACTAACACATCAATAGTGAAAGGGGCATCGGGGAAATCATGGAAAGCAACACTCAGGTCTTTGATGATGCCTCGTGTAAGGCCTCCCTGTGTGTTTGGTTGTGATATTCTTAGGCCTAATTGGTGCATGACCCTTTCGGTTATAATATTACTTACTAGGAGTATCCGGGTCAAACACACAATTATGGAGAAGGAAATAGTTGATTTGGAGAGTAACATAAAAAGGTGTAGGTTCCCCATATTTTGTTCCCATGCTCCCCAATTGGTAGAGAAAAGGGGATTCTTCTTCAAAATTGTCTTCCTCATCGATTTGTGGCAGGGATTATTCAACATATTCAACCTCGGGGTTTCTAAATATATCTTGAGTGAGTTTCAAATCCTCAGGAGGCTCATTTTGTTGAGAGAACAAGGAAGCATCTTTCATGTTTGAGAAACTTGTGCTCCATTTTCTAGGGTAAGCATGATATTCTACCTCTAGGATCTCTGGGAGGTCATGCTTCGGTTCTATGATGCTCTCATCATTTGGTTCCCAAATGTCATTATTGTTCAAGAGGTTAATTTGATGGATGGAATTGATGAACCTAATATTTCCCTCAATTTGGCAAGCAACTTCTTGGGCCCTTTCTAGATTTGTAGGTGATCGGTCCTTAAGGGTAATTTGCAGAGTTCCTTTTAGGGAGTTTAAGTAATGCTGGAGAATAGCGCTCTTTGGGAGAAAATTGGGCTGAATTTTTCTAATGAGAGTGTTGAACCTATCATTGAATTCCCTAACATTTTCGTTGGTTCATTTGCAAACTTCGAGGTATTGAGACTAAAAGGAGGCCATACTTTCTTCTTTACCCCATATCTTCATGAAAGCTCGTTTCAAATCTTCAGGGGTTTTGAGGCTTCTTCTTGGGATTTTGTTAATCCAGGTTCTAGCACTCCCGGTGAGTGAGTTCAAGAAAAGTCTCATAAACGTGTCAGGGTGTTCTTCTCCCGATTGATGAAACTCATACCCCTCACAAAATTTACTCCAATGTGAGTTTACATAAGATCTCACTTCTCCCAAGAATCTAGGTATATAAGAATCAAATACTTTCGGGAGATCATGTAATCCATCTTGGGTATTAGCTAGGTCCAAAGGGCCAAAAAGTTCTTCGGGAGACCATTTACGAGGGGCCATGGGGACAATAGGTACCAAAAGAGAATAAAGTGTGTATTGTTGTCTACTATGGGTCGTCATCGGTGGAGCCGCTAGACAATCTTATTGAGATTATCAAGGGGATGAGGGGATCACCCTCAGTGGAGTCGCCAAGTAATCTTTGCAAAGTAAAGTATTTTGAGGAAAGGCTTACCGAAAAGTGTCATATTTGAAGAGAATTGACTCGGTGTTCCCTGACAACGACGCATAAATGTTATCCCGCAATTTTTACTTTTCCAAAAGGGAAAGGCAAGTGGATGGAAAATTGGCGTAATGGGAGTTTGTCCTATCACTGTCACCTTAATAAGACACATCTTTCTATTTAGGGGAGACATGCTCGGTGACCTGGGGGTCTGAGAAGGAAAATGTTGAGGTATCAAGAAAATTTATCCCCTCTCACAAGTCACACTGATCATAAAGTCCCAAAGGTTTAATGATAAGAAGCAATGATATGCTTAAGTGTACCTACCCAGAACAAGACAACAAGGAAACACTATTTTTTGCAAGTACAATTGATGTTAGTGCTTCATAAAACCTTGGACTTGTCAATGAAATAAATAAGTTGATATGAGATGAAGAAAACAAAAATCTATAACAACAATGTATATATGATGATGGATTCACAATTAATGCCTTAAATAAGCTTCAAAATGACCCAAAATGATAATCTAACTTTTAGCGCTCTGTAATTTGCCCAAGGTTGCGGAGGCAGTCACAGAGGCAACATCAAAACCACTTCGAGTATTGGATCTAGCCCTCCAAGACTCAGAGAGGGATCTCTCTGTCTGATATAACTTTGTTTGAAGAGAATATTAGGCTAGCTATGCAGAACACGGGTTTGTTTATGGATTTTGAGTTGGTTTGGTTCAGGCATAAAGGACCATTGGGCAACATGGAGTCAATGATAAAGACGATAGATAAATGAATAACTAAAACAAGATATAACCAGGCAAGATAATCATGCAAGTGGATTCTTTGAGCTTATAGAATGGAAAAGGAAGAAAAGATTGGAATTAATTTCAAATGTAGAGCAGAGTACAACTGAATTCTACACTTCAAACTTGGAAGAAAACATAAATATCGTTTAGAGCCAGCACAGGGTGTCAAGAACAAATACTGCACATTATCTTCTCATAGACAATACAGAAAGAAAAGTATGTGAAATAGGAAAATAATGAGTTACATAAGGGAAAACTTCACCACTTAAACACAACAAAAGAATCTGGAAAAAGTTCCTTTGTATTCATTCATAAAGTCATTTGCAGGCTGTTGATCATCTTGACAAAACAGATAATCATGTTTCTATATTATCTTCCCCTTTGGTACCTCCAGGTCCAACCCCTTTACATTAAAATCCTCTGAATAAATAGGGGATATCCCCCAAAAATTTGGGTGAGTCATATTTAACCACCTCGGCCAAAAATAGCAAGAAATCCCCAAAAATCTGGAATTGTCCGCCATGAAAGACGGGCCTAATTTCTGCAAAAAAGGGGTCCAAACAGACATCTATTTCTCTTCAACGCCGACACCTGGGAAAAAAATGAAGGAGTTTATTGTATATGGGCATGTTCTAGAGAAAAACCTCCTTCGGTTTCTCAAAATTCTCCTCCATTTGGCCGTAACAGCTCCCGCAAAATCACGACTGTAACGGAAAAATGAAAATATGGAAAAAAGGGCCTCGAAGATGGCTTCGATTATCCCTGCTCGTGGAACCTGTGAAAAAACTGAGAGAATTTTTTTTCTTCATCCTGTTACAGAGAAAAACCTCTCTCATTTTTTCACAATTCGATTTATTCTTCCCGAAATTCGTTTTGAAAGAAGACGTATTGAACAGGCAAAAATGGCGATTTTTTGAAAAAATGGGAAAAGTAGTTTTTTTTTATGGAGGGCGGTATTTTGGACCCCCCCTGAGGTGGTAAGAGGTTTTTGGGGGGGGTGGGGGTCCATTGGAATGTGAAGGCGACACATTTCCAGGGGGTGGT
>SNQJ01S0004223.1:662000-672203 GCA_010110895.2 Picea sitchensis
GGGGGGGGGGGGGGGGGTTGCATCACATATCACCTTCGTTGGTGGGATATTAAATAATACCCCTAATTTCAATAGATATTGAAAAATACCTCCCAAAATCATTTTTTGGAACCCCCCTCCTGATACATCTCTCCAATAAAACCCCCTATTTTTACTAGATACCCCATATTTTTACGAGATTCCCCATTTTATGTCCCCCCAATACCTATAACCCCCTCATACCTTGCGTCACCCCCATAATACCTATAAAACCCTCATACCTTACATAACCCCCCCAATACTTATAACCCCCTCGTACCTTACATCACCCCCCCAATATCTATAACCCCCTCGTGCCTTGCATCACCCCCCTAATACCTACAATATATTGACCCTATTTTTCACAATTTAAAAACCCCCTTTATGAATGAATGTGATAAGATATTGGTCAACAAGGTGAATCCCTTGTGCGTAGGAAGACTTTCTATTGTGTTTTGCATAGGTTACAATGAAGTAAACTTGAGCGGAATCTCCATGTAAAAATATCTTAGTTGTGGCACGAGTTGCAGACTCGACACACTTCTTCCTTTGTAATAAAAATCAGGTGCTAGGTCGGTTTAACCACCCAATTGCATATTCATTTTTACTATTATATGAATGTGTTCTATTACTTGTTGATGTTATAAGTATAGATGCAAACAAAAAATTTGAAGTAATAAAAAATTCTAAGAGTAAGGCATAGTCTATTGATATTATGGTAGTTGCGGGAGGAATCAACCTCCATGTGTAACCTCTGACTAGAATAGAATATTTTGGAAGCCATAGAAACCTTAAATAGACGTGTGAGAAACCTAGAAGACAAGTCGGCTCAATAAAATAAATAATATTAAAGTATTACTCTCCAAAAGGAGAAGTCAACCTAGAAAATTGACAAGGAGCACTATAAATAGAGGGCGCTCTATCTCATTTGGAGACACACACTCACAATATCATATAAGACAAGTAGTGTGCAAGTATGGAGGAGAGTTGTAGCTATTGCAATGGTGACTTGTTTTTGGGTTTGGGACTTTTTTTCTGGTGCGCTATCTTTGGAGAAAGGTGCGCTCTCTTGGTTATATGTTGGTTCTAGTGTTGCTTCCAGAATCATTCTATCTATCAAAGGTTAAGGTGCTCGTGGGTGGCTATGTGCCTATGGTTGGGTGACACTATTGTGATGTTTTCTATGGTAAAATGAACACATCAAATATTTTAACAGCTTATGGGCCAACACTATCTTTAGAACACTCTAACCACTGGAAGGTAGATCGATAGTTCCTTGGAAAGCTCGTTGTGGCACCAATTGTAGCTCCATCTAGGGTTTCTGATTTTCAAGCTGCAACAAACCCTAACCTAACTACTTGGGAACCTCAAGTGAAAGGTTTAGCGTAATTCTTGGACATTCTAGCGCGCCTTATCCTAGTGCACCTTTTGGTACCTTTAGTTAGCAAAAACGTCAAGGTTGAATTTTTGGGTCAAAGTCAAAGTTTGATTGGTCAAATTCAAACTTTGGATGGTCAAAGTCAAAGTTTGACTGGTCAAATTCAAAGTCAAAGGAAGTCATGAATTATTCTATGAATTTAGAGAACAAGCTAGGAAGAGATTCAAATTTCAAAGCATGGAAGACAAGGATTGACCTCATCCTTTCCAAGAAAAAAGTTCTAGATATCGTGAAGGGTAAGATCGTGGAACCACAGTTTGAAGCAAGAAAAGAAAATGAACCTCAAAATGTTGCAGCAATAGAGAAGTTCAAGGACAATGAAATCAATGCTATGAGTATCATTGTGGGCTTTGTCAAAGATCACTTGATACCCTACATATCCAATCTTGACTCATCCTAGAAGATGTATGATGCCCTAACTAACCTTTTTGCAGTCAAAAATATTGGACAAGTGATGAGTTTGAAGAATGTGCTTGGTGACACAAAGATGACTAAGGATGACACGATAGACTCATACTTTGTGAGTATTTCTCAGTTGAGAGATCAACTACAAGATATTGAAGAAGTTATTCTAGAAAAGGAAATTGTGAATATAGCACTTAATGGTCTTTCTAGATCATGGGATACATTTGTTGCAAGCATGAATACAAGAAAGGAGTTTCCAACCCTCAAAGAAATTTGTACATGTTGCGCACAAGAAGAGACAAGGATAAACTCAAAAGGAAAATCTCAAAAGGAAGAGGATGCTCAAGCCTATGCAACAAATTTCAAGAGACATGAAAGTAAGAAAACATTTGACTCAAAAAATAAATTCAATCATAAGAGAGATATCTCAAAGGTACAATGTTTTGGATACCATGAATATTGCCACAAAAAAAAGCATTGTCCTAAACTAGCATATAAGAGAAAGGAAATACACCATGCATCAACTGCCAATGACAAAGAACCTTCAAAGAAAACCAAGTATGAAGAAACATATTTCTTCTACTAAGCTCTTACATGATCTTTTGAAGACAACATGTGGTTGATCGATAGTTGAGCTTTAAGACATACGACAGGTGATCATGAAAATATCTCAAGCATGAAGGAAAAGGAAACATATCATAAAGTGGAACTTGGAGACAAGAACTCTTATGCATTCATGGGGAATTGGAAAATATTCTATCAAAATGGAATCAAGTAACAATGTTCATCTTAGCAATGTTTTATATGTTTCTGGTTTGAAAAAGAATTTATTATCTATTTCTTTCTTGGAATACAAAAGAGATAGAATATCTTTTGTCGATGGAAAATTTCTTGTATGGTCTAAAGATTCAAAAATAGAAGATGCTAGAGTCATTGGGATTCATGAAAGAATATTGTATAAACTCGTAGGTCAGAATGCTCAAGATCTTGTACATGATGAACTCAATCCTAATGAGTTATGGAATAGAAGGTATGATCAACTTCATTATCAATCATTTCCATCTCTAAAACATATGGTTGTAAGCATACCATAACTACAATTAGTACACGAAGGTGTTTGCAGAGGATGTGCACTTGGGAAGAATATTAAGAAGCCATTCCCAAAAAGTGAGAATAGATCCAAGGATATCTTATATCTGACACACTCAGATGTATGTGGTCTTATGCCAGTGAAGTCTCTAGGAGGCTCTCTTTACTATGTGACATTCGTATATGACTTCTCAAGAAAGACTTGGATGTATATGTTAAACACGAAATATGAAGTATTTGGTAAGTTCCAAGAATTCAAAGTTGGAGTGGAAAAAATAACAGTTAAGAAGATCAAGACACTAAGATATGATAATGGAGGAGAATACACCTCTAAGGAGCTCATTTCCTTTTGTAAAGAAACTGAGATTAGGAGGGAGATAATTGTCCCACATAATCCTCAACAGAATGGTGTGGCAGAAAGAAAGAATTGATCCATTGAATAATATGTTAATGCAATGATGAATGACTAGAATCTATACATGTTTCTATGGGGAGAAGCAACTATGACATTCGTATATATTAAGAATAGAATTCCTCGTCGTATATTGAAGAACGTGATTCTAGAAGAATCCTTCTCTAGAAAGAAGCCAAGTGTGGAACACTTAAGGATCTTTGGTTGTCCTGCCTATATCCATGTTCCCAAGGACAAAAGGAAGAAGTTGGAACCTTCAGGAAAGAAGGGAATATTCTTTGGATATAGTGAAATATCAAAATCCTACATAATCTATATCTGAGGTCAACAAAAGGTTGAAATCAACAGGGACGTAACTTTTGATGAGAACATTGCTTTCAAGAAATATATAGAATATTCCATGAACTCTAACGATGATGAAGAACATGAAGATCCCAATGATGAGAGTATATGTTCACCAAAACACCCCAGTGAAGAACCAGACCAACCACTTGAACATGTAGAACCAGCTGTTGTACCCAAGAATAGAAAATGACCAGCATGGATAGAATCTGCCTTAAGGGAAGAAGAAATACATAAACCTCCTAGTGGAACCTTTAGGGAAAGCAAGAAGCCCAAAAGATTCTTTAGTTATGCAGCACTCATGACAAGTCTTGTCAATGCAAAATCTTCCACTTTGAAGTAGAAGTCAAGAAGAAATAATGGAAGGAATCTATGATGGAAGAATATCAATCCATCATGAAAAATTATGTATGGAAAATTGTGCCTAGACCTGAAGGAAATTTTGTAGTAAATTCAAAATGGGTTTACAAGATAAAGCATGCAGTAGATGGGAGTATCAATAAATACAAGGCACTATTTGTGGCTAGAAGGTTCTCCCAACATGAGGGAGAAGACTATGATGAGACATTTTTTCCAGTTACCAGAAACACCTCTATTAGAGCCATCATATCTCTTGCAACATCCATGGGTTGGAGTTTACATCAAATGGATGTAAAGAATGCTTTTCTCAATGGAGTAATTGAGGAAGAAGTATACATAGAGAAACCTCAAGGTTTTGAGGTACACTCAAGAGAAACCCATGTATGTATATTAAAGAAGGCCTTGTATGGACTCAAGCAAGCTCCAAGGGCTTGGTATGCATGAATTGACAGTTATTTGACGAGACTTGGATTTTCCAAGAGCTATGTTGATCCAAACCTTTATTACAAGGTTGTGAATGATGCACCTATGATCCTGCTACTATATGTTGATGATTTGTTTCTGATAGGTGCAGAGCCTCTCATTATTCAGTGTAAGAGGGAGTTATCCTATGAATTTTATATGATGGATTTTGATCTCATGCATTATTACTTGGTACTAGAAGTATGGTAGAAGTGCAATGAAATATTCCTAGGGAAAGGGAAGTATGTTGTAAAGATCCTTCAGAAGTTTGGGATGATGGAGTCCAAATCCATGGAAACTCCCATGGTGATAAATCCGAGGAAGTTGAGAGAATCTGATTCTGATCCACTAGACTCGTCCCTGTACTGGCAGTTGATTGTCTCATTGATGTATTTCGTTAATACCCAGCCATAAATGTTATTTTCTGTGAACACGTTGAGTCAGTTCTAGGTGCAACCTAAACATGAGCATTGGATAGCTACAAAGCATATTTTGAGATATCTTCATGGGATGTTAAATTATGGTTTGAGATATGCCTCAAACAATGACATACAACTACATGGATTTACTAATTCAGATTGGGAAGGGAGTGCAGATGATAGAAATAGTACTTCTAGTATATGTTTCAGTTTGGGATCTGTTATGATATCATGGGTTAGTAGGAAAAAGAAGTTTGTTGCACTCAACATTGCAAAAGTAGAGTATATTGTAGCGTGTGATGCTTGTACAGAAGAATTATGGCTCCGTAAGCTAGTTTCTGGACTACTTTATCAGGTGTTGGATTTGACCATGATATATTGCGATAATCAGAGTCGTGTGAAGCTTTCAAAGAACCTCATGTTCCATGATAGGTTGAAGAACATTGAGATCAAGTACTATTTTATCTATGTTAAAGTCCATAAGGGAGAAGTGATTCTCCAGTAAATATCCACTTATGAGAAGACAGTTGATATTTTGCAAAGCCTTTGTCCAAGATAAAGTTTACATACTTGAGGGACAAGTTGGGACTTGTGGAGATTCCTCCCTTGGTTGAGAGCGAGTGTTGATATATATCATGTTAGTACATCTTAGATATGATGCTTCAACATCATGATAGTACAACTTAGATATGATACAAATGTCTTGAGATGCATTATGGTAGTAAATCTTAGATATAATGCATTAACATCATGCTAGTAAAACTTAGAGATTATGCATATGCTTGAGTCACAACATGCTAGTACAAATTAGATATGATGCAGTAGCATCATGCTAGTACATTTTAGAGATGATGCAGATGAATCACATCATGTGAGTACAACTTAGAGATGGTGTATTGACACCATGCTAGTAATGCTTAGAGATTATGCATAGACATTGATATACATCATGCCAGTACAACTTAGAGATGATGAATTCACATCATGCTAGTACAACTTAGAGATGATGTATATGATGATCCACATCATGCCAGTACAACTTAGATATGATGGATTCAAATCATGCTAGTATGACTTAGAGATGATACAATGGAGAGAATGATCCTTGTAGCACATTATGGGGCATTCAACATATGTTGGGACAATCATTCTTCTAGGATGTATGTCTGGATTAGAATAATGGTCCATGTATCACTCTGTTGAGTGAGTGACTTTTGTGAGACACTATGTTGAGTGCGCTAAGTCTAGCTCATGACTTATTCAACATCATGCCTGATTACTCAGATGGAGTATGGCCTCAATAGATGATGCAGACGATGATATATTTTGATGCTAGGATGATATTGATAGTGATGATGATGCTCATGACTTGATCTGCATGATCATGAGATAGACTATGTGGCTATGATGTTGCTACCAATGGAATGGTCTGCAAAACTATATGAACCTTTCCCATACCATGTGAAATGGATGGATATGTTTGAGACCATTACAGTTAATACATTCCTAGCTAGGAGGGAGTGTTGATATTATGGTAGTTGCAGGAGGTATCAACCTCCATGTGTAACCTTTGACTAGAATAGAATATTTTGGAATCCATAGAAACCCTAATGGATGTGTGAGAACCCTAGAAAACAAGTCAGCTCAATAAAATAAATAATATTAAAGTATTACTCTCCAAAAGAAGAAGTCAGCCTAGACAATTGACAAGGAGAACTGTAAATAGAGGGCACTTCAGCTCATTTGGAGACACACACACTCACAATCTCATACAAGACAAGTAGTGTGCAAGTCTGGAGGAGAGCTACAACTATTGCAATGGTGACTATTTTTTGGTTTGTGGTTTGGGACTTTCTATCTGGTGTGATATCTTTGGAGAAAGGTGTGCTCTCGTGGTTATCTGTTGGTTCTAGTGTTGCTTCCATAATCATTCTATATGTCAAAGGTTAAGGTGCTCGAGGTGGCTGCATGCNAGAAGTCAGCCTAGACAATTGACAAGGAGAACTGTAAATAGAGGGCACTTCAGCTCATTTGGAGACACACACACTCACAATCTCATACAAGACAAGTAGTGTGCAAGTCTGGAGGAGAGCTACAACTATTGCAATGGTGACTAGTTTTTGGTTTGTGGTTTGGGACTTTCTATCTGGTGTGATATCTTTGGAGAAAGGTGTGCTCTCTTGGTTATCTGTTGGTTCTAGTGTTGCTTCCATAATCATTCTATATGTCAAAGGTTAAGGTGCTCGAGGTGGCTGCATGCCTATGGTTGGGTGACAATATTTTGATATTCTCTATGGTGAAACGAGCACATCGAATATTTTAACATAGTATGGGCCAAGTAAACTAGTGTGGTATTGTCATCGAGTTGAAAATTTGTGGTGATGCACATCATTGAAAACGATGGATGTTTATGCCATCCAACCAAAGTTATCCAATGGTGTGACAGGTGGTAGTAGAGTAGATTTAGCTCTTCACCATTACTGCAGTTAGAACACTTGTGGGGGGGATGCACTTATTGATAAGACGGGTTGTTTTCAAGGTAGTTTTTTGGTGTGACAGAAGGGAACACAATTTCAAAGTTGCAACAATGATCGCAGACAACATATATGTGCGAAAAGAGTGACAGGCACAAGATGGAGGTGATGACCGATGACAGAGTGAAGCATAACCTTCATGACGAATGGTGGATGAGCATGGAAGAAACTGACATAAGCTTAGAGAATATCAGGTCGATCACCGCATGGTGGGATTCATGGGATGAAAGATAGAAGACTCTCTCAGCATATGAATATTTCCAAGTTTCATAGTTAGACTTTCCCAAGGAGATATAAGCCATGTCCACTATCGCTAGCATCATGGAACAACTGAATTCATTTGAATACATCAGTTATATCATATGTGAAGTGTGTTAAGGACACCATTTTGCAAAGTATTGTCCAAAGGTGAAGAAAATCACTATGCGATGGAAATAATGCAACGAAGAGAAAATGAACGAAACCGAATATTTGAACTCAGTAAGGGTGAGGTCACTCACGAAGGAGGATGCCCAAGACAGAGGTGAAGTCACAACAAAGAGGCAAGTCAAATTACTTGATCGTAAAGGAGAGATAATTAATTGTTTCTTGTGAAACCTTAACCATTTCACAACGAATTTCCCATTGAAGGGATAGATGGAATGGATGGACAAAAACCAAGTGCATCCTGCAAATGAGGAGCTTGAAACCTTGGAAGAATTAGGCCACCTGCAACCAAAACCATCAAAGGAAATGGTGGAAGTGTTAGGTGAGTTGATGGAGTGTCTCGAGGAGTTCAAGTCAAGGGATCATGGACAATCTTCACAAGATGGAGAAGCCAGAATTTGTTTTGTGGACGCGAAAGTGAGTGGGCTGAAGGTGGCAGCATTGGTTGACATCGACATGACTCATTGTTTCATAATTGAATGGACTGCTACATCAATCCATTGTAAGTCTGAGAGAATTATGGCCACATTCAAGGTGTTCAAATCAACAGTGAAGCAAGTGACGGGAGTGGTTCGTTCTACACCATTGAGAGTCGGGAATTGGTTTGGCACTTGGATTTGATGGTGGCTCCACTAGACAATCATGAAATGATCTTGGGGATGGATTTTCTCAAGTATGTCAAGGAAGTTCCTTTTCCACATGAGGGTTGCTTGGTGTTTTTGGATAAATCCAAAATGTTGAGTGTGCCCATGACAACGAAGAGCAAGATTTGATGGAATCCCAGGAGTGTAGCGATCAGGTTGATTGAAGGAGCCTATGGAAGTGTGGACAAAACTTGTGATGTGGTGCAACAATAAGAGGTGATTCCTGCCATAGTTTCTTTCAGTGTCATGAATCAAGAAGAACAAATTAAATGAAGGTTGACAACATTGGAGATATCAACAAATTATGTCTTGGAGAAGGCATACCTGTTGCAGAGCCTACACGACCAGAAGCAAGTTAGGGAGGATGAGTTGAAGTCAACCATCACGAAACTTGTGGAAGTCGTCGCACAAGAAACGTAGCTCGAGTCACCATGTTTCCAGTAGGTTTACGATGAAGTTGAGGAAGATTGGTCAGATGACTCACCTGCACAAAAATATCTAAGTGTTGATATGAAGGAGGTGATGCAGGATCATCGTTCCACCTCAGCACCTGTCAGTTGATTAGTACGATTGGTGCGCATTCAAGGAAGAGGCGTCACCCTCTCATTTTGCCTTCGAAAATTTAAAATGTAATGAAGGCAATTAATGTTGTTAGACTGGTAGAGACAAGTTGTGTCTTCACACAAGCAATAGATGAGGTCGCCTTAAGTGGTTGACGCTAGGAGGGATCTGCATCCAATTCGGATCAGATTTCCATCATTGTAATCTGCCTCGTTAGTCAGGCATTTTGAATGGTGATTAGACACCATTGTCTTAGCTTGGAGGGAAGCTTATCAAGCTCCTCTTGTATAAACATCTTTGTATTGTTTCCCCCCATCCCCCAAAAAAGGGGGTTGAGAGGTTTAAGAGGTTGATTTGGAGATTGATGAGAGACAAGACTCGGTCGCAGTTTGGAATCACAGATTTTAAATGGACATTCCACCATTAATAGAAAGTAACAGATTTTCCTGTTTGTCAATTTTTGTATAATGGATGTTGAGTTGTGAATGTCGTTCATATGTGTTTATGTTGTATATGTATGTTAGAAATCATTTACAAGGATAGAGTTATAATTTTTTATCTGTGATCGTGTTGAATTAGTTCTGATTCTTTAGGCTAACTGCCAGAAGTGCACGATAGGGGGTTGAAACTTTGTGAGCCAACGTAAGGAGTCTGTGTTTGAACTGTTTTGAGTCAAAGAAGAACGTGCCAGGAGAGAACACTAGAATGATTCATAGATTATGAGGGGAATTTAAAGGTTTTTGAATACCTTGGAAAGGAAGCCTATGCAGGAGAAAGTGTAGCGTAGAGTTACTGAATACTCAGTAAGACTCTGCTAGGAGTGCATCTAGCAAGTGAAAACGTGCATAGGACCATCACATTCTGGAGTGTTGGATATGTTGAGAGAACTGTAGGGTTAATGAACACTCTGAGGAAGGAAGGCTTTTCAAAGTGTGCATCAAGTGAGGAAAGGAGATTCCTGTAATGCCCCATATTTTGACCTTAGGTAGTTAGAACATTGTTGTTTAACCAATCTTGATAGTTCAAAGTTTAGCATTTGTTTGGAGTCAGTTAGACCTTGTTAGACATTGAGATATGTACCTCTAGGCCTATT
>SNQJ01S0004223.1:672213-694296 GCA_010110895.2 Picea sitchensis
GGGTCCAAGAGCCCTCCCTTGGAGGAAGAAGGGACTCATAGTCCCCTTGCTTCTCGGTGTTTTCTTTCACTAATATCAACCTTATCATTGGTGACATGGGTCTCATTGTTTCTTTTTTCCTTATGTCCCTATGTTTATAAATTGAGTTGTTGTTTTATTTCTTAGTTTAATTCTTAGTTGTTGTTTTATATTTCTTTTTCTAACCCTTTTCCTTGCAGCTGTCTTGTTCAACAAACCCAACTGAGCTTGCAAGCACCTCTATTTTTCTCACTAAGGTGATGAAAGAGGCACAACACTAAGTGTTAGCAAGGAGAAAGGACTCGTCGAAGCCCTGAAGTCAGTGAAATCATCCATCGTCGGGAGGAGACAGGTGGTGAAAGATCAGGGGATCCGGGCGATTTTCTAAGAGAAAACAGAAATCTTCATGAATTTGTGAAGGGAGATTTGAATCCAGACCGTTGGGTCTGGAAGGGATGCGTGGAAGAGATCCACACATTTTGGAGGAGTATCATTTTGGGAGATATCAGAGGAGGACAAGCGAGAGACTCCCGAAGACCAAAGTTTGAATAGATTGTAGTCGTCGATCTAAAGGAAGAACGGTGGCCATTGATCCTCACACCAATAGAGTTTATCGATTCAAAATTTAGGAACATAGGAGTTGGCTGTTGTGGAAAGATTCAGGAGCCGAAGCGGATCTGGGCTGTTTGTTGGAAAGGACAGGAGGCATCAAATCCCGTAATCCGAAGCATAAGAACTTTGGAGGAATTAGAGAGTGGAGGTGCAAGGACTCGCGAAGACAAATTTGTGAGGTCATGAGGGTCGTCAGTGAAGGAGAACACTTGGAAAAATATCTGCTAGTTCAAAGACTTAGTAATCTATAGGTCTTGTGGAGAAGTGTCTCGAAATTTCCTGAAACGCTGAAGCCCAAAGCGCTTAGAGAGGTTTAGGCTCGGGTCATAGCTGAGGTCACATCAATGAAGAGGGGCCTAGCCCAATGAGCTAGCACCTATTTTTTATTCGAGCTTCCAAATAGGGAGCTGGGCTTAATGGGAGCTAGCGGGTATCACAGAACTTGCAAAAGGGGACTTGTGTAAATTAGTTGGGTCTAGCAGAGGCTCGAAGACTCGATTCGACTCCTTGATTTGAATGATCCTAGACCGGGAGGTCAAGCAACCTCAGGAGAGAAGAGGGGTCTGCATCAGTAGGGCACAAAGGAACTCACTCATATAGAATTGGAGGAGGCAGAGGAAGTGGGTATAAAATACCGAGACCCCGCAACAATCGTAAACTTGTGTAGATGACTGATGGGGATCTATGAATTTTGAGCTTGATGCAGAACGACTTGAGAAGTTGGGCTTCTCACCAAAAGAAGTCAACCTAGTCCTTATATACTTACACATAGAGCATAGATCAAACACATTATTTTCTTAGAGCCTTGGTGGTGGCCTTCAAGAGTAACTTATCTATTGAATAGTTTGGGAGGGGGCGTGTTTCCTAGGAAGTGGGCAGTGCGACCTTGGGCACCTTGGAGAAAGGAGTCACAACAAAATTTGAAGGGAAAATACTTGGTTATTTGGAGGAAGGTTATGATCTTACTCTGGCATGGTGAAGGTAATAGTTGTGGGGTTGTGGAGGACAATAGTCAACACAGTGAAACACAAACAACAGTTGATCATATTGGCAATAGTTTTGGAGTTGGGTTGAAGAATTAATAGATTTTGGGAAAAGGAGAATAACGTTGCCTTCATCTTGAGGATTGAATAGGGAGATGAAGTTGTGAATGAAAATACTACATTTGACATGGTGAAGTTCATATTGAGCACTACATGCAACAGTTGGAATGATCACCCGACCAATGCAGAACTTGGGGGTTGACATGTGCGGAGACATGATAGAATGGTTGAAGTAAGGGTGTACTCAACAAGTCAACATGGTTCAATAATTGGGTAGTTTGACAATTTGGTTCCTGTGTCGATGCAACAAAGTTGGGTGGAGGATGTTTTTTTTTTCAGGCTAAGTGCTATCAGGAAAACCCCCCTTTAACTACACCAGGGTTTAATATGTAGACAGAGCGAATAACCGTCTAAAAGTTAAAAAATATATATATTCTACCCCAAACATACCAAAACTAGTGTAAATAAAGCAAAGAGAAGAGATTGGGTAACTATAACTTTGATCACACGTATGGTGATGATCTTCTCAATATTGGTAGTTCCAGTGACTACATGTCTCCTCCCAAGGCTAACCTGCATCCAAAGATAGGAAAATAAGAAATAAAAACATGCTAATTTATTCATGAGTTAGGGTTAGATATTAAATTCTAAGTATAAATCAATGAAAATACTCAAAACATCATCATTTGGGAAAAGAAAATGTGATTCTTGTATTCATCATACAAATATTACAACTTACAATCTATGTCGGGCACCATTCCGTGAACCTGGTTTGGGCTTCTCTTTGCGATGCTCCAAGTGCACCTTGAATGGACTTCTTCTCTCAACATTATGATCACCTCAATGGAAGGGAATGGGTTGAATGGAGGAAGAAGGGGTTGATGAGGGAATGTTGAGGAAATATCTCACAAAAGGAAACAATATCCTTGGCAAGGAGGGGAAGTGAAATTGGGCAGATTTTCACTGTTCTTATGCTTGGATGTGAAATGAGAACCCAACACCTTATTTTTTATGAAAAAATTATGGTTATTCGGTTGGGTGACGGGCTATATAAATTGGACTAGTTGGGAAACTTCCAGTAGCCCATGAATTTCACTGAATTCCTTACAACTTTTTATTTTTGCAAATTTTGCAAGCATACACAGGTTGTAATGGTGCAGCAAGCGTATGTACGCTAGATATAGTGGTCCAGAAAGCATATGTATGTGGGATATAATGGTGTGGGGAATGTACATCTTCTAAAAAATGGTTTTTTAAGAAGAGCTTCTCAGCAGTGCTTTGGGAAATTATGCAAGTAAGAGGGCCAATGCCATGTATGCAGGAGTAGGGAATTTTAGGTCTATAACAGATGCCCCCTAATGTGTGAGGTCAGAAGAGAAACTGATGGCTGAAATACATTACAATATCTTCACCAATGTATGAAATCGAGTGAGCCCGGGACCAGAGTTCAGGAGGTGCCATCTGCAAAACAACAATTGTCTCTCTGAGGAAGGAATACCCATGCTCGAGATGAACTGAATCATGGCTTCCAATCAAATACACTGCAGATCCATGCCATATAACTATATAAAGTGTAGCTGTGAGAAATACACAACGAATCTATCTCTCAAAATCAGTCAAAGATATACAAGTATAGTATTCATCTTCAAGAAGCTAGCGACACATGATGGTTGGAGATGAAGACTTCATAGCTCGAGAAACAACTTCAAGATATTCAAAAATCAGATAGGAGTACAATGGTAGTGTACAACTCACTACCCTGATGTCTTTGACGACTCTTCTGGGGGAAGACATGAGGATCTCGATAATCAGGCAAAAAACTTCATTGATTTTGAATCGGGACTTGAATGGACTCTTGGGATGTCCGACTCATGAAGTCAAGAGACAAACTACGGAAAGGTCGACTTAGGTTGAGTGGAACTTCCCTTGGACAAAAGCATGAAACATGATCAGACTCAGGCAGCATGACATTGATATAATTTCACGATGTAGGAGGCAACACAAACTCTCCATCTATTTGGAAGAGTAATCAAATGGAGGAGGACACAGCTCTATGTAGCGAGAACAACTTCCTCAGGTCATACTAGATGCTAATGCTTGATGAACAAATGGAAGGATGTTCTTATCCAAAGGTGACTCTCTGTGCTGCTGAAAAAATAATACATATTTCTCGTCCCCTCCTTTTGGAATATTTGTTTTTTTTGTCTTTTTCAATTTGTAAAGAGCTTGAAAAAGAATAAAAGAATGCTACTTTATAAAGGAGGGACGAGTGTCACAAGCAAGCATACTAGTTCCAAGTGCAAGGACCATACTCATTCTTAGAGAAAGGAGACATGTGCAGGAAAAGGACACTCCAGAGAACTTAAAGAAGACTCCAGAGGGCTACTTTTCTCAGTTAATCCAGAGAAGATCGAAAAGAATAAATATAGTCTCTTCGGATGTTTCTTTCGAATTTTAAAGCGAGCTTGAAAGACAACAAAGTGTGCTCATTTGGGAGTCTCGAGGGTAAGGAAAAGAATGATGGTGCATCAAATGAATGAGGCTTAATCTCGTAATCATGACAGGACTAACAAGGACTTCCAAGCCTAGAGTCATTACTGACAGCGTGGACGCTAAAAATGCATGAAGGATCTACCTAGGGTATCCATGTACAGGTAGGCTATACCACCTAATTACGACACTTCTAGAGCAACAATGAAGGTTTTGTGTCACATGTCGGTGGGGTCGATCCTATGGCAAAGAGGAAAAGACAATGAGATGTAGAAAGTGGAGACAAAATCCTAACTTATATGCAAAAAGTTGGAAAAAATGAATTTTACCAAAGGATATCAAAAAGTGACCCATCCCCCAAAAATATTACCAAAACAAAAGGAAAAGAGTACTGGAACATCCAATAAGAAAATTAGAAACAGAATCAAGTGATCACTAAGCCAGGAAAAAAGACAAAGGGGGCAAAAAAGCGGCAAAAAAGGGCCAAAAAAGTCTATAAATAGAAGTTGATAGCTCATTTTTACCATTGCAATTCGAAAATTGACAAAAAGGAGAAAAAAACCCTTTGCTAAAAGATTTGATTCTGAGAGATTCAGTGGACGAAACGAACTTCTAATTGGACCAAATAAGTACAAAATCATCCCTCTTGCATTTCCATACTTCAATTTTTCATTAGTTTTAGTTTTTGAGGGGGCACGCTCTCTTATAAAGAGTGTCCCTTCGTGTACACAGGTTGTCTCAATCTTTCCACGTACATATGCGTCTAAGGCCAATACAACCCCCGTACACCTTTGCAAGCTTGGAAAAAATAAAATGCAAGTACTAAACTTCCTCCTTTTTTCCATGGAACACGATGTATGTCCACTGGAGGGAGAGGGAGCATGAGGATATTGACATTTTGGTCGAAGAGGACCCTACAACCATCGCCACACTAAAATAGTGTGGGATATGGAACTTCTTCCAGTGTCCATTTATGAGGGCACAACCCATCTTACTCAACGCTCTTGTGGATTATTGGCATCCATATGTAAAGGAATTCATGCTAGAGGGCCAGTCATTGATCCCTACAACGGAGGACATTTACTTCTTGACTGGCCTCTCGAGGAGATGGGAACCAATCAATCTGAGGACATTTCTCCCTGGGCCTTTCAACATCAAGGATTATCTCTGGATGTACTAAGAGGTCGACACTGAGAAGGTATATTCTCAAGTGTCGATTCATAAAGTCACTAGTTTGTCTCTACGAGTGATCTTGTTTTTGATTGGGTGGATTACTAGATTCATGGCCCTACATCAGGCCTCCCGGGAACACATGTACTGTGTCATTCAGTGTCAGGAGGCACACATATTTGACTGGAGCACTACCATGCTTATGCACATGAAGAGACAACTGATAGAGTGTTGGAACCATACCAACAAGAACTTTGAGTTTGGTAAGATATTATGTTTCCTTTTCTTTGAGAGGGTACCCAGTCTCAGTCCTAGAGAGATGGTACGGGGGCATGTGCCCTCCTTCCCATCAATATGTAGGTGGGAAGCATTGTTTCCACGAAAGGGGGAGGGAGGACCATAAATGATTTTGATGACAAGTTATTTGACTGGTGGGCATGATAGATTATGTTGATCAACAACTACCCTGACGTCGGGATCAACTTCTCCAGAGATCCAGACATGCCCATGCCTCCCAGAGAGGAGAGAGGAGAGATAGGTAACATGTTTTTAAAGTTATTTAATTTTTAATTGTTTTACATATATCATTTTATATTTGTATATAGTATTGACTCTTGTGTATCTACTATATACATATGTGGGACTAGTGCACCCAGCGGACTTTGTGAGGACTTGACGACGTCCTTGACCAGAGGCAGGACCAGCAGCAGCCGGAGGACCAGTAGCTGCAGGGGGGCCTCCAGCCGGAGAGGCTGAAAGAGTTTTGAGATGAGTGGAGCGCAACCTCAATGCACTCACTCGCACCATATCCATGGCTGAGATCGAGGATCTCCTGCCTTCTATGCAGCCTCACGTAGTAGGGGTGCCACGGACATGGGTCCAGTTATTTTAGCATTTGGTCAATGTCGTTGTGCATTATGGGAGGGCCAATAGGCCCCGTGCTTACATAGGATATACCTTTGATGTGTCGAGGGAACCTTTTGTACATGTATTTTTTAGGTCATAAGCCCAACGATGTATACTAAACACTATTTTTGAGGCGTTCGTGCCCACCTATGTACTCATGACACTTTTTGATATATATATATATATATATATACATCTTTTTTTTCTTATGGATTACATATTTTACAATTGTATGTACATGTGTATGTGTGTGGTTTTCTTTTTATGTGTGTGCAACATGCCAATCTAATATTTTATTAGCTAGAGTATATGTCATATGATTAAATCTCCTAGGAACATGGATATGCGTAATGTAATCGAAATAATGTTCTAAGAGACGTACCCTAAGGAAACATCAGTACAAAGTGGGATCATAAACATGGTAAACTCCATTTAATTGGGACACAACCAGATGAGCATATAAGTAGACTTGGAGGTGAGAAATGTCATGTGGAAAAGCATCACAAAACAATTCTATCATTGCATTGTACTCAGAAACATTGTTTGTAGTGTCACCTAGACAAATACTTCTGAAGGATAGAAACTGGCCTCCAGGTGTGAAAATCACCCAAGCCGCGGAAGTAAGCCTCCGAGTGTGTCATCTAGCATCATCCGCGAACCCAAGATACACCTCCAATTCACTTGACATCTGCCACAGTGAAAAATAAGACATAAATAACTACACATCCACAAAACAAAAAAGACAAAAATTGTATAAGAAGCTATACATATGTACAAGAATTCACCCAGGTGACCAAACTAAGAGTAATACTTCTTGAGGTAGAGCCCATTTCTAGGCTCTGCCAAGGCATTTCCTTCGAAATCAACCGGATGGTAAGCACTCTTCTTCAAGACCTCTTTCACAATGAGCGGTTCGAACCACATAGGTTTGAACTTGCCTTCCCCCGGGGGATATTTTTCTTGATCATAGATCAGGACAAGATTGCCTTTGGATAAAATCTGAGGATGAACAGATCGATCATACTGACACTTGACTCATTTCTTATGAGCCTCATTGGCTGAGGTTGCATCATGATGCTTATCATCAAGTTGATAGGTAACTCTTTGGGAAAATATAATGATCATGTTAAACCATGAGGCAGCCTTCAAGCGTGTGCCAGACTCTATGTAGAGGTAGATCTAGAAAAAGGACTACCAGAGGCCATTTAGTTAACCTTGGATAGTTGGTCTTAAATCCAACAAGTGGACTATGAATAGATTTCATTTAAGTGCAAGGCCTGCCATGAATATGGCCACTTTTTTAAAAGTTGTCTGCATGCTAAATCATTCCAGCCAAAGGAATAGAATTAGGAATAATGGCAGTAACCGAAAAGAAGGAAAATCACTGGAAAGACAACAACAGCTTCCCAGGCTCATGGACAAGGAGAAAAATCGTCAACTCCCCACACTCGAACCCCAAGAAAAACCCTGAGAGGAGAGGCTATCCAAAATAGGTATGAGAATATTGTAAACCTTGAAGAAACTGTGGAAGAAACTATGGAACCTTGGGAGGGAAATTAAATGACACACCAAGAAGCTACAAATAAAGAGGATTCAAAAGGAAAAGCAAAGGAATCTCAACTCTCGAGTGGAGGTGAATCTCATCCAACAATAGTGCCCTCCCATCCTTCAACAATCCCATTGAATGATGAGGAAGAGCATCAAGGAAAATATGAAAGTGATTTAGAACCTGAAATCAGCCATCCCACTACAACAAGTAAAGTCGGTCGAAATACTAATAGAAATAAAATGGAAACGATAGCAGATTGGGAAAAAGAACTAGGCATACAAACTACCTTTGAGGAATCCCTTAGAAAAGAGGTCAAGTCAGGAAAAGACCATATCAATAAGGGTGTTTCCTCTCATCCCTCTAAAGGCGGGGCACACAAAATCATAGGTAAATGATGAAAGTAGTCTTCTGGAACTGTAGAGGTCTAAGGAGCAAGGAAAAAAAACAAGAAGTCGTAAAATTAATAAGAGTAGAAAAGCCCCTAATCCTTCTACTCCAAGAGACTAAGATGGGGGGTCAGTAATCTCTCCAGGACATGAAAATAATTTGAAAAGTAGGAACCGGTAAATCCATAAGTTCCAGAGGGGCATCGGGTGGCTTATGCACAATGTGGAATAGAGAAGTTTTGAAATTAGTGGAATGCCATCGGTCTCCAAACTGGCTGATGATAACTCTCTCCATGATCTCCACAAGTATGAATCTCACAATTATGAATTTTTATATGCCAAACAATTATTGGGAAAAAACTGAATGTTGGGGTTCTCTCTTAGATTTAGCAAAAGGAAACCTTCCCCAAAACCTTATCATTGTGGGATATTTTAACACCACAAGAAGCCTTAAAGAAAAATGAGTGGGATCCATAGTGCAATATCAATTTAGGGGAAAAAATGGATGATCTCATCTCATATATGGATCTTTATTATGTTCCCCCCGTCAAGGGTTATTTTACCTGGGTAAATAAAAGAAGATGGCATGTCCACATTCCTGCCAGGTTGGATCGTTTCTTAATTAGTAGCTCTGTTCTCACAATGCCAGAAAATTTTCCTCTTAAATCCTCCCCTAGGAGGGATCATACCATCTCCCAATATCTTTGTCATTTACTCGTGAGACTAATTGGGGACCCATTCCCTTCAAGCTCAACCCATTGTGGATGGACCATCCTGATTGTGAGACTAGTTGTTCATTCTTGATCGCAATGGATTCTAGGGTCCCCATCACACATTTGGGAGCATAAGCTAAATATCGACAAAATATTCCCTCAAATCTTGGTATAAAAGTTTCTCACACCCTCTCCACGTCAAATTATTGGGAAAAGAAATCAAAATCTAGAAGAAGTTCAAGAGGAAATTGAAATAATTGAAGTTCAGAATTCCAATCTAAAATTGGAGAATGGGGCACATAGAGATTACATATATTCCCTTTTGAATGAAGGATCTGTGTGGAGACTAAAGTCTAGAATCTTGTGGTTACAAGCGGGATATAAAATCATTGCCTTATTCCACAGACAAGCTAAAGCAAGACAATGGATAAATTAGATAAAGGAAATAAAAACGCAGTCTGGAGAAACTATAAGCGACTTTGAACAAATAAAACAACAAGCTACAAAGCACTTCATTGATTTGTAATCCTCGGAGGGAGACATAGATAAAGAGATGAGTAATATCTTTATTTTCCATACCCCGCTTATGATTTCAGAAATGGACAATATCAAGCTAAATAGGCCAATTGAAGAAGATGAAATATTTAAAGTTATTCTGCAGTTTCATCTGGATAAATCCCCAAGACCTTATGGGTTTACCGTACATTTTTATAAAATATGTTGGTCTATAATAAAACTTGATTTCATCAGAATGCTCAAATATGTCCAAAAATCAAACAGAATGGGAGGAGCTACAAACTCATCATTCTTGGCATTGATCTCTAAAGAAAAAGGGGTTTCCTACTTTGACAGATTATGTCCCATCTCTCTTTGTAATTTTTCATAAAAAATCATCTCTAAGATAATTTCTAATAGGCTGAAACCTTTTCTTAATTCATTGATCCTCCCCAATCAAGGTGGTTTTGTTGCAGGTAGACAAATATTGGACAACTTTATCCTAGTTCAGGAAGAAATTCACTCCATTTTTAGCAGGGAGGAAGCATGCATGGTTATAAATTGGACATGGCCAACGCCTTTGACAAAGTAAACCATTACTTTCTCAAGGAAGTGATGCAAAAATTCAGATTTGATCAAACATTCATCTCCTGGGTTGGATCATGTATTATTATTCCCTGGATATCTCCCCTGATAAATGGCAAGTCGGCCCCTTTCCTCAAATCATCCAGAGGTTTAAGACAGGGATTCCCCCTTTCCCCCCTTCTGTATGTTCTCATGGTTGAATCCCTTAAGAGAAAATTGGATTTGGAATGCACAAATGTTTCTATCCCTGGGATCGGTATTGCAAGAGGAGTCAAGAGAATCAATCATTGTCAATTCGTGGATGGCACTCTTTTACTAAGTGGAGATTCTAAAGTCATGGCAAGGAGATTAAAACAAGTCTTAGAAAACTTCAACATGGTTTCAGAAGGATGGATAAACAAGCTCAAAAGTCAAATCTATGTGTGGAATATCAATGCTCAATGTCTATTAGGCATTTCTCAAATCCTCAGCTTTCCTGTTACAAATGATTGGAAATCCTTTAAATACCTTGGGCTGCCAATTTGCTTGAATTCCCTCCCTGGATAATATTGGCATGTTATTCTTCATAAGGTTAGAGAGAAAATGGAAGCATGGGGGGAAGTTTCGCTCAACCCTTCATAGAGATTGGTGTTAATCAAATCAGTTGTCTCCTCTCTACCTCTTTTTCAGTTTTCATCTCTTTTGGCGCTCGCGGGATATATAGTCATCTTGTGAATTGGAATATAGTCTCTTATTCTAAGGAGCATGGGGGCCTGGGAATTAGGGACCCAGAGTTGGTCAACATGTCTTTGGGATCCAATATGCTTTGGACACTAGTAACAGGAAGTAACGAATGGTGGAAATCAATTTTTGTCAAGAAATACATAATGGGAAATAGAAAGTGATATCTAGACCACGATCTAGTGTGTCACTCTCGGTCTCCCATATGGAAACTTCTTCGTACCTCGATTCCCTTTTTCAAGGAAAATCTCTACTCGGTACTAGGAAATGGAAAATCAATTCTCCTGTGGAAAAATTTAATCATGGGATCCCTCCCATTGTACCATATCAAAGATATTGGAGAATTAAAAGGTTGGATGTTATCGCAACAAAAATATTCATTGCACAATATTTCATAATGGAATTAGGATGTCTCTTGGCAAGGTTGGAAGTTGGGAAATATTCCTCCCCACCTGCAACAACAAGCTCATCTCATGTTCAAGTCCCTTAAGGGTGTTTCCCTTCTTTGCCAGAACATCCAGGACAATGGAGGTTGGGGTGCAACAGGTTATTCGGTGAAAGAAGGATATAAAACTCTCCTAGCCAATTCAAGGAACCTGATTCAAACATCTTGGTGGAAAAATATTTGGAATTCGGATGCACTTCCCAAAATCAACGTATTTTGTTGGACTCTTGTGCATGGGAAGATCCTAACAGGGGAAAATATTATGAAAAGAGGATTTAATGGCCCTTTCCTTTGCGCTCTTTGTCAAAGAAATCAAGAAACAATTCACCATCTATTTTGGGAGTGTACCTTCTCTAAGAAAACTTGGGAAAAAATGTACCAAGAGTTGTCTCATCGGGTAAGATGGCCTTCTAAATTTAAAACCTTAATGGGAAAATGAGAAAATTACTACCAAGGATCCTTCCAAGGGAAAGATGTTTTAAAAAGAGTACTGTGGAAATATACTCCCAAATTCATGAGTTGGCATATCTGGCTTGCTCGAAATAAAATTATTTTTCAGAATAAAAATATCCATCCACAAATTGTAGCAAGAAAGGAAACTTCCCAACTGACAAATCTTTTGAACTCCAAAAGGTTGAGCTTACAGGATCAATCTAGGTGGAGTAGAGTCGAAAAATCTTGGATTTCAAAATTTAACCTTCAGCACTCTTCACGTACCAAGTCTTCACAGTAATAATGTTGGCAACTTCATTCTTCTTCTTTTAGTATAGAGCATTGGATTTCTTCTCAATCTGGGCACACATGTTTTTTTATGGTGAATCCAATGGAAACCCATGGGAGGCAGGTGTGGAGGGAGGGGGGTTCTTTTTTGGCCCAGAGGAAATAGAGTCTTGAATTATTTCTGGAATTTACGGATGGAAACAACCAACAAAGAAAAGGCATATGCCTTGCTTCAAGAGATCCATCTTGAAAAGAAAAGGCAAAACCAAAATTCAATTTAGTGGGAGACTCTAAGACAATAATAAGGATAATGAAATCAAGCTCCTCTCCTCACAACATGAGCCTAAAAATCCTAATAGATAGAATGCTCCTCCTCGTTGGATCCATGCAAATCAATTATTTCCTTGTCCTCCAAAACAATTATGAAGAGTCAGATAAAATGGAAAATAAGGCCATAGGAAAGGCCCTAGGTCACTCGGGGGTTGGAGGTCAAGAAATCTTAGCCCCCCTGCCATGAATCTAGACCCTAGAATGGCTCCCAGGGCCCACTAACTTTGGGGGTGATGCGTGGCTAAACTTCGCAATGCATGCTCTCCAATGCATGGATATGGACAAGACGGTGAGGTATTTTGAGGCGGGTGGTTAATTGTGTTGGATATGGGAAGTACCACAGAGCCATCATGAAGATGAGTGGAGTTCATCCTCGCATAGGTGCTCTCGTGTGCTTCAGGAAGGAGGCTTCAAGTACAGCAAATGAGGGGACAAAAAGAAGTGAACGGATGGAGAAGGTTAGATTAGTAGGCGTCAAGTTAGGACCTTCTCCACCCTTTGAAATCATTCGGCACAAACATTATTGGATGGAAAATGTACTATCCAAATCTATGTTTCAATGCTCTTGCCATTTTCCCTCGTACTTGTATTTTCTTAGAGTCTGCAAATACATCATGAAGGACTATGGTAGGATCCAAATCAAGAATTTCTATAAATCTCAAGACCTCTCGCCTCTAGCATGCGCAATTTTCCCTAGGTGGGTTGAGTGGCTTCTCTTCGACACTCTTTGGTGGTGCGATTTCCTCTTTCTGGGTGGGATTTTGAACCCAACCTGGTTGCGAAGTCATCCCTCTGTTTCCCCCCAATACAGTGCAACTCAAGGGTGGATATGTCTCCCAACCAAAGCCTCCTTTCAATCCTCAAATTTTGACAGTGTATCCCCTTCAGAGTCGAGGCATTGTGCAGGTTGGATTCGGTGAAGGAGTATGGATTCTAAGGGGAGAAAATTAGGACACAATCAATTCAACCCCGAATTCGAGTGTGCAAAGTGTCAAAAGTTAAAAATTAAATTCAGAGCCATATGTTCCACAATATCCTTTGAGCTAGAAACTTTGTCTCAACATCGACTTGTCATCGGGTAGCTTCAGGATGAAGTGTTTGCGCAACACATTCAAATTGAGGATCTTCAATTTCATCTTGAACAATGCGAGAAAAAAAAGGGGCATCCATCCACCCTGGCTAGCAATGGGAACGTGCTAAGGAATTTCTCAGAAGCATTAGTGGGACCACTTCCTGACTTCACCGAACCTATTGAAGCAGATTGAGAAACTTCACCGAACCTATTGAAGCAGATTGAGAACAACAAGGAATTCAAACTGTCAAGCAAGAACCTGGTAGTTTATTTACTCTAAAAATGCAGTAATCATGTTTTGTTTAACTATATGTATTAACGGTATTTTTACTGGTTGTATACCTCTCATATTAGAAATATTTTAAGTTTTTGGAAAGTCCTGAAAGACTTAGATATCATTTTTGTAAACTATGGACTAGCCTTAAAATATGGAGGTCTCTGGGAATATATAAATATTGTATTTTGTATCTCAGTGGTCTTGACCACACCATTTTAATGAAAAATTTCCCCAATTTTTGTGCAAAACAAAATATGGCTAGTCCAAGTGATCTTCTTCTTACTAGTTTAAACTACTTCTCATGGAAATATCATATGGATAATTTACTACGAAGTAGAGGACTTTATTGGGTTACCTTGGAAACATAAATTGACCCTCTTAATGAATTAAAGAAATCCAAATAGACAATAAAAATGATAAAGCGTGTGGATTAATTAGAATGTCCATCTTTAGTGATATCCAGTTTCACCTTTAAGGAATTGAAACCCTAAATATAGAATGGAAAAATTTGAAAACCATGTTTGGTAAACATAATGAAATTGAATCCTACCAACTCTAAATCTAGTTGATTACTTTAAATCCCAATGATTTCTCTTGCATTGAGTATTTATATATAAGTTAAAGCGCTTGGAATTTTACTTGCAGAATGTAAGATAATCAAGATAGATGACCAACTTATATATGTTGTTATTTCTAAGATTAGCACTTCCTATTATTCTTTTGTATCTACTTTTCACACCACTAGAGAAACTCTTATTAGTCAAGGGGCCACTTAAAAAATTCCATATTTTGAATATTTTTGTGATTATTTGATTAGAGAACAAGATAAACTCTTGCATCTTGGATTGATCAACACTAGAAGTCCTTCTAACAAAGCCTTGGTGGGACAACAAAAGGATAAATTTAATCATCCAAACTAGCAACATCCTCACAACAACAAACAAAACATGGGTCCCAAACCCTCTTAGTCAACTCCTACTCCCAATGGTGATAAACGAACTAAATTGAAATGCAAGAAGAGTTAGAAAAATTGTGATTTTTGTGGGCAATATGGTCATCTAGAGTCTAAATTTTTAAAGAATATGGAAGTCTTAGAAGCAACAATGAAGAATAACAACATCAATCTTGATCCTCCTCCTTCTGACTCTTCTTCTCATGAACACACACTTTATTCTTTTGTTTTTTCCTTTGATGTAACATCTACTTCATCTTCTATGAGTGGCTTATTGATTCTAGATCATATTATTATATGGTTAAGGATAAAGCCATCTTTTCTTCTCTTAATGAATGTAACAATAAAAAAATATTTGTTGGTGATGATAGATCTTTTAGTATTGTAGGGTTTTTAAGAATTTAGCTAGATGATGACCACTTTAATGACATATTATGTGTTCTGAATCTTTCCTACAATGTTCTATCAATATATTAAATCACTCATTCAGGTGAATGTAAAACATCAAAAATTTCACCACCAAGTTGTAATCAAGGATTTAAAAGAACCTGAGCATGTTGTGGCAACTATAATTGTTAATGATATTAGAAAGTTCTACAAATTTGATGAATTTAGGTCATGATCTCTTCCATCAAATTTTATTACTCGTAGTGATGACTTCAGAAAACTCTGGCATAAGTGATTTGGTCATATAAATTGTTAGTACTAGAAGTCGCACCTAGACTGTTGTAGGTGTCAACCTAATACCCATAAAAAAACTTATAGATTTGTAAAATATAAGAGTTTAGTTCTATGTGTAGCGAATGGGTGAAAACACAGTTTAAAACATCAACACAAAGCCTCCATGAAATATACACCAGCAAACAAGGCTTGAATAGTCTTAGACCAACATTTAGAATATTAAGTAGAAAGATGGGAAACTTAGAAGAAAATGTGAAATACATGCATCAGTTTACATCAGACAATTCTGAAGCACATGTAGTAGAAATCTCATTAAATAGGAACCTCCTAATCAACAAGACAACACTTTGATAACACTTGCACCATTAAAAAATAGTAAATCATCCACCACATAAAGGAACAAGAAATAGGATGAATCCTTCATCAATAGCTAGAATCAAAGTAAGATTGAAACACGGATATGAAAGTAAGATAAGCAATTGAACATTCAACTATTCAAGATTCTTAAATCTGATTACATAGAGTCTGGAAAACTATGTTACAGCTGAGAGTAAAGATATGAGTCTCACAATAGCCACTCTCCTCTTCTCTCAGAGTTACCTCTATCATCAAATATCCAAATACATCAAAAATATCTCTAGCAGGTTGTAGCTTGATCCATGCATTGGATTATGTGCCTTGGATATATGTGGCAATAAACAAACAGACAAAAATCCAACTGTTAGATTTCAGGAAGTTGTTGGTTGTGTTAAATACAACTGCAGGCAACTTGTTGCATGGATATTTAATGAAGCTAGATGTCAGGTACAAGTGTCCCTTGATGTCTAATTGTCTCATAGGGAACCATTAAAACCTCCTTAGAAATGTGGCAGCCCTCCTACAACTCGGATTTATCATACTGTTAGAGTTTGCAGTGCAATTTCAGGATTTGCTTCAAACTTTCTTGTACGTGATGTTTTCAACTTTTCTCCCAAACGAAGAACTAGTTTGGGTGAATTTTTTGTCATAAAGTCAATGATATTATGATTCATCTCCACAAAAAAAATTAGAAGAACCCAGATCGAAATTTGAAATTTATGATGAAAATATGATTATGTTGTGTACTAATTTGTTGTACATTGTTTCAATTTAGTAGTTCGCAACGCCTTTGTAGGATGCACTGTGAACTTTCCTGTAGGTGTCATTTCACCTTTTGATCACTACAAATGATGTCAAAAACATGGAGAAAAGATTCAAACCTCTATTGATGCCTTGTATAACCTATGAGCCATGCAGGATGACTCCCAAAAGCAGCAAGTGAGCAAAATCATGAACATCATAAGACAAAAATGTTCTTTAGAGTTGTGAGCCAACATATATGAGGAACCATGATAAAACTGATATAATGCTGCAAAAACAAAATGGTGGCACATATGTTCTTTTAATGGTTTCACTTCTTCCTTTGGTGAGTATCCATGACAACTAAATAAAAACCCCCTCTAATAACAGTTGCTACCAGAGTAAGTGATGGAAACTTGACAATTTAGGTTTTGTTGCTTGATTTATAAGAATAAGGGTTTGATGGCAAAAGGATTTGTGCTTAAACCAACAGTGCAAAAACCGAAAGAGACTGAAAATCAGAAATGGAGGTAAATATAACAATCTAAAATTGAAAGAAACCTCCAATAGAAAAATTTCCAAACGACTGTCTAAAACAGAGGGTTTGCAGCACAATTTCTCAGTTTGTAGCGAATTGACAATTTGCAGCAATGAATTCTTAGTCTAGGGTTTCATCAAAAATATTTTCAATTTCATAGATAAGGAGAGGAATATGATGTTGAGTGAGGTGATTTTTTTCAAACCTTATTTAAAGTGAGGTTAACTTGGGTTTTATCAAATGTGTAAAACAGAGGATTTGTAGCGCAGTTTGCAGAGAATTTGGAGTTTGCAGCAACTGGGGTTTGCAGCGAGTATGGTTTTGACAATAGGATTTTAGGTAAAACATGAAACAAGTACTTGAAATCAAATCCCACTCCCTGCTGCAAAGAACCAAACCTATCATCCCTTTAAGCTTCCACCATTGACCTCTTCAGAGAGTTTGCATGGAAACAGTCTGCACCACCAGTTACAATTTGTAGCGAGCTGAAGAAGTCTACAATGCCTTCTTTACAAAAGGAAAAGAAAATATAAAATGATAAACCCTCCCTCTGAAAATGACCCTTTAGATTTGCTTGATGATGTAATGGCACTGAAAACTAGAGTTCATCATATGTGCTAACATAAACTATTTCTTATTACAACAACTACATAATCAAAATATGGTAGCTAGTCTTCCTCTCATTTCTTGCAGAGACGGTGTTTGTTCTAACAATGTTCTCAACAAACTTCATTAGAAATATTTTGACAAACCTGCATCTTGGCACACCTCAACTCCCTTGAAAGTTGTTCATAGTGCTTTGCGTGGTCTACTTTTTTTGCTTCTTTCTCTTGGTTCAAGTACTTTTTAACTTTCATTGATGACTTCTCTATATGCACTTGGGTTTATTTCTTAAAACTCAAGAGTGAAGTTTTTGACATGTTTTTAGCTTACAATGCCCTGGTAGAAAAAAAAATCTGGACATCAACTTTAGAAGTTAAGAAAATATAATGGAGGAAAACATGTTAAAAACAAATTTACATCTTATTGTACTTCATACGACATTCAAATACAACATGCTATTCCATATACACCACTAAAAAATGGTGTTTATGAGAAAATTAATTGCACCTTAAAACAAATGGAAAATTGTATGATCTAATCTAAGGTATTAAGTCCTCATTTTTTGGAAAAAGAAATTAATTATTTCAATTACATAATTAATCGCACTCCCATGAAGGATTTAAAATATATAACACCATAAGAATAATGGAGTGAAATTAAACCATATGTAATCCACTTTCATGTGTTAGGTATTGAAGCACGGGCTCACATTATTGATGAGAAAATGAAATAATTATAGCCTAAAAGTGAGAAGTGAATTTTTGTTGGATATTCTGAAGATGTAAAAGGTTATAGAATTATTCAACCTCATTCCAATGAAATTATTAATAGGACAGATGTTAAGTTTGATTAAGGTCTCTCAACGTACGAGCCTAATTTGACGTTTGTTCCATCTTCAACAATTGTGCCATCTTCTATTCCCAACTTTTATTCTAATGCTCCTATTATATTTTCTTCTTTATATGATGATAGCGAGGATGAAAATAAACCTCTACCTACTAACCTTCCTCTAATTGAAGTTGTTGAACATGAACCTACACTAGCACCACAACTTCCTACATGGGGTCGTACAACACAAGAAGTGATTGGTGATCTCGTAGATTATCCTTTAGATCAAAGTTGTACATGTTTCATAGCTCTAACAAGCCTCCTCTCTTTGGCTCAATTTTCTAAGACTCGTTATCAAGAAACATTTGCATAATATTTTAGACATCCAGAAGGGGACACAATAATGAATGAAGAATGTTGTTCCTTGATGGAAAATGATACTTGGGATCTTGTACATCTTCTGAAAGGAATAAAACTTGTCAAATCTAAATGGGTGTATAGAACTAAGTATGCATAAGGCTCAATTAGTTGCCAAAGGATATTCTCAAGTAGAAGGAAATGACCATACTAAAGCCTTTTCCTATGTGGCCAAAATGAATTCCATTTTCCTTGTTCCATCTATAGCAACTTCATATAAATGAGAGGTCCATCATATGGATGTTAAATATTTATTCCTGCATGGGGATTTGTAGGAATAAATTTACATGGAACAACCTCTTGGTTATATTCAAAAAAATTATATCATTTTTTTCCACCTTAAGAAATCTCTCTATGGACTTAAGCAAGCTCCTCGGTCTTGGTATACTATAATGGATATATTTCATATTGACACTAGATTTTTTGGATGTCATTTTGACCCCAATGTCTATACCAAGAAACTTGAAAGTAGGTAATTGTATCATCCTAATTGCACTTTATGTTGATGACTGTATTCCCATTGGTAGTGACCTCAAACTTTAAACCCATGTGAAATCCATCCTTAAGAATAAATTTGAAATGAAATACTTAGGACATTTGCATTATTTTCTTGGCCTCCAAGTCTTGCAGACCAAGGATGGCATTTCCCTTTCCCAATCTAAGCATGCTTGTGATCGTCTTTTCCACTTTCACATGAAATATTGTAAACTAGCTCCATATCCCTTTTGTCTAGAGTCAAACTTACTACCACCTATAATACACCTGAAGTAGATGCCACTTTGTACCATCAATTAATTGGTAGACTTTTGTATTTGAATCATACCTATCCTGACATTTCCTTTGTTATTGGTATTGTTTCCTGGTATATGTGTAGATTTTAACCTTGTACAATTATTTACTACAAACAAATTCTTAATAAAAACAGAAAATATACAATGGAACACACACACACACACACATTACATAGAGATTTTACCCTGGCAACCCAAACGGGTAAAAACAACTTGTTTGGAGCCACACCTCTAATATTGTATTCATCATATTCTTCATTGTTTACAATACAATATACATACAGGATCCCACGACACACAAACCCCTAATACATTGACATGGATTAGTCAACAACCCTAATTCTTTAACCACAATTAGATACGCCATCGACAAAAACCATGTGTCGAAAAACCACCAAAAAATAGATGCAAAAATCTGCCAAAAATAGAATAATTTTTTTTTTCTTGGAGGCCTCCGCCCCTAAACCCCCACAACCCTCCTGCTTGGGGGGTTCTAAGCACACCCCAGATCCCTTTTTCTCCCATGTCAGTGTACAGTACATGGGATCAATTTTGCAAATAATATAACACATACCCAACATTCTCCCACTTGTTGTTTTCTTTGCATACAGGGGATTACGAGATTACATAGTCAACAATCTAGGGCAACAATTCCCATATATCCTCTACACCAAGAGAAATTCTTAGTGCTCACAATTTTTTTAATGAATCTAGAACATTATCCAAAGTGTCCACCTTCATCAACAAAACCTTCTTGTCTTCAACCATGTCTCTCACAAAGTGATATTGAACATCAATATGCCTTGTCTTTAAATGATAATTCAGGTTCTTTGCCAGGAATATTGCACTATGATTGTCACAATCTATCCTTACAACTTTTTGTATCAATCCAATACCTGAACACAATCTTTGTAACCATATTGTTTCATTTCTTGCATGAGTGGTTTCCATGTATTCAAATTTTGTAGTTGATAGTGCTACTATAGCCTATCTTTTGCTCGTCAGGCTGATAACTCCTCCAAATAGGTTAAACACATACCCACTTGTAGATCTTATGTGATCCAGATCTCCAGCCTAGTTCACATCAACAAATCCATGCATGTTCAACACTTTGTCCAATCTTGGTCTTCCTTGGTAGCACAATCCATATCTAGTAGTGCCACACAAATACTTGGAAAACCTCTTTACTTCTATCCAATCCTGGTCTTCCATGGTTTTACAATCCATACCTAGTATTTCCACACAAATGCCTAAAGCCCCTCTTTACTATTTTCCAATGCTCCTTCCCTGGTTTTGACATATACCTACTCAAAACTCCCATTGCATGTGCAATGTTCGGTCTAGTATAGACCATTACATACATCAAACTATCAACTACACTAGAATATGAAACATGAGACATGTTCTCTTCCTCTTCATGTATCTTTGGACACTTATATGCATATAACTTTACACCCATAAGAATAAGAACATTGACTAGTTTGCATTCCTACATATTAAACCTTTGCAATATTGTCTTGATATATTTCCTCTGATTTAACCAGAGTTTATTGTTTTCCCGATCTCTTTTAATTTCCATTCCCAAAATGAAATTTGCAGCACCAAAATCCTTCATGTCAAATTTAGACAACAAATGAGTTTTCACATCCTGGATAATCTACTTGTTGTTTCCTATCAGCAACATATCATCCACATACAAGACCAAATAAATAATATGATCACCAATTAATTTGAAATACACACAGTGATTGGCTTTTCTCCTTGTGAAGCATGGTCCCAACATATAAGTAAATTGTTTATACCACGTTCTTGGTGATTTCTTTAACCCATACAAGGACTTTTTCAGTCTGCATACCAACTCGTTCTTTCCCTTCACAACAAAACCTTTTGGTTGCTTTATGTAGATTTATTCTTCAAGATCCCCATGTGGGAACGTTGTCTTCACATCCATCTATTCTACTTCGAAATCAAACACAATAGCAACAGATAAAAGAAATATAATTAAATTTAACTTGGAAACAAGAGAAAAAATCTCACCAAAGTCAATTCCCTCTACCCGGAAATAACCTTTTTCTACTAACCAAGATTTGTATTTCTCCACTTTTCCTTCTGCATTTAGATTCTTATTAAACACCCAATTGCTACCAATGGGATTTCTTCCAGTCGACAACTCCACTAGATCCCAAGCCTCATTCTTTTCCAAGGATGGAATTTCTTCAACCATGGCCTTTTCCATAGTTTTCCATCCTCTGAATCCATTTCCTCCCTAACAGTTCTAGAATCATCATTGGTAACAGAAAAATAATTTTTTTAATATAAATCAGGTGGAGTACACCTTTTTTATTTCCTTCTTTCCTGAACCCATCTCCTCAATATTGGAGTATGAGGATATTCTTCTTTTGATTCATGTTCTTCTATAGAGTCTAATTCATCATCCTTTAACTCAAACTCTATTTTCCCTGGTTCTTCCTTCCTTGGTAGGACTTCCCTCTTGACAACATATTTGATTTCTCTAAATACCACATCTTTTCTATACACTATTGTTGGAGCCGGAAGTCACTCATGGATTGCTTGCAGGAGCAGAGCCCGACACCCATCAGTTTAATGTCACGATTTGTTTGAAAGGGGTGATCAAATGGAAGCA
>SNQJ01S0004223.1:710580-722703 GCA_010110895.2 Picea sitchensis
TGGCACCCTGGTATTGTGGACCCTTTGAGGTTCTAGATAGAGTGGGACATGTAGCCTATCGGCTAGCACTTCCTACCACAGTAAAAGCACATAATGGTTTCCATGTTTCATTATTGAAGAAATATGTACATGATTCTAATCATATAATTGACTGGTCTGATCCAGGTGGAACCAGGGGGAGAATTTCTACCAGAACCCCAATGCATACTGGACTGAAAGGAAACCCCGCTCTGGAACAGAACCATTGCACAGGTCAAGGTGCAGTGGAAACATTTTGTCCCAGATGAGGCTACATGGGAAATGGAGGATGCCATGAAACAAGCATATCCGACTTTGTTTACTTCTGCACATACCATTCATGTTAGTAGATAAGAACATCGAGGACGATGTTCCTTTTAAGGGGGAGGGAATTGTAACACCTTGTTTCCCCCAGCTTTTAAATATAATTGGACTGGCCAAGAACTATGGCAAACTCATAAATGTGAATATGTGATGTAAATGGACCTTGAGGAAAAGGTCAATGAATGTGAATAACATTTTGAATTTATTGTAGGACTGTTGAGAGGGGATGTGTAGAAAAAGAGACCACGATGGCAGTGGAAGGCACCTGAAAAGGTGGCGTTAACTTCCACCGAGAATTAAATACCGTATTTGGACTCCACTGGCCCGGAGAACCAAAAGCAGCTCGTTGGCCCCGAATTAAATGCCCCGCAGACTGGTAGGTAGATGTCTCCTCAGGAATTAATGAGGGATACTGAGGTGAACCACCCATCTGTAGAGCCATCATGATTGGCCGGTGCGAGGGTAATCGTGCCACATGCAACCTCGCAAGAGGATAAGGCGTGGGGTAGAAGCGATTGGGGGGGCAGACGCGAGGGGAGAACTCTGGCATTATGCAAAGTGAGTGATAGCAGAGAGGAAGGATTGCAACCTTCGCTCCTGGTCACTGGCAGACAGAGACACAGTCTCACAGCATCGTGGTCTCAACTCGGGGGTGGCTAGTGGTAAATCCGCTGGGAGTCGCTAAGCCTACGGTTGGGTGGAAACGAGCACACCTCTCAACAGTTGCTTGACCCTGGTGTTATCTCTGATAAGTGTTTTTCCTCTGGCATCTTGATATATATATGTTCTTATTTTGATAATTATGCTCATAAGTTTTGAAACAGTGAATGATTTCATTATAAGAATGACTGTATGGTGTTTTGATCAGTACTAGTAGTTGTATATTTATATGGAAAGACTACGTATGATTTATGTCTTCATGAATTCGTTATTTGGGTGCGTATTGATCAAATTCAGACTTCACGTCTGGTTCTTGGGAGGACGACATCCTTACATACCTCAGGTAGTACCCTGAGTAAATCTCCCCATAGAAATACCTTCCTTGAAAATCCCATCAAGAACCGGGAAGGCAGTGGTGAAGGCGTAAGGCCTTAGTGATTCTGCATGAGGAGGAACGATCTTCTTGAAAACCGAGATGACAACATAAGGATGAAGTAACGAATCCACAGATGAGATTTCCTCAGGATATCTGTGGTCACTCACGACCGTCAGATCGGAAGGAGAAGATGGAGTGTTAGGTACCTTAACCTTATAGGTATTAATTGATGGAAGAGATTTCGTTGGGGAATCTGCGGTCACCCACGACCATTAGATTAGTATGAGAAAGTAGGGTGTTAAATGCCTTGCCACTTGGTTTTCCTGTGTCTTCGTGGGTAGCGAAGAGTTTAGGACCGTAGATCCCCAAGGTTCATGAGAGTATCTGGACCGTGGATCTTTTCCATGCCCAGGTAGTCGTGGAAGAATGCATGGGTAGGAACCATTATGAGCCGTCAGATCTTGGCTAAAGAACCCAACAGTCGTTGGATCTGTCAGGAGTTACCCGAGGGTTAAGACTCCAGTGTATTAGGGGAGAAAAACCCCGGAACGGATCTAAGCCGTCCGATTAACGAAGGCCACGTGTCGTAAGATCTCCCATTATGGGAAATCGGGAATCGCAGGATCGGGAGTCTTGGTAACAAGAGATCGGGACTTTCCATTGTGGAAACCCCGGGATAGATCTAAGTCATCTGATTAACGGAGGCCACGTGTCGAGAGATTACCCATTATGAGAAATCAGGAATCACGGGATCGGGAGTCCTGGTGACAAGAGATTGGGAATTTCCATTGTGGAAATCCTGAGATAGATCTAAGTCGTCTGATTGACGGAGGCCACGTGTCGAGAGATTACCCATTTTGGGAAATTGGGAATCGGGGATTCAGGAGTCTTGATGACAATGGGTCGGGCTCTCGCCTTGATAAATCTCGACAGAAGAGAGGTTGTGGTCATATGGGAAGAGGTCATATCGACCAATTCTTAACCCAAGGGGATAATCTCCGATTGAGGTTCGTTAAACACTTCGGCGTTTCGGCATTCGGGATACCGAAGGGACATGTTTCCCCATGCTCTCAAACCCCAAAGTCCAGACTTATAAACCTCGAGATGATAGCATGTGGTCAGGCTCTGATGAATGGTCAGGATCCTCTCGGAGGATCCTGGGTCTGGGATGATCGTCCGATGTGAGGTAGAGATGCCAGCGTTACGCTGGGGTGCGAAAGCGCATTAGGGTAAGTAGCGAGCAGATCTGGACAGCCAGAGTCCACCCGCCCAGATCTACGGCTGAGGATGCATTCCGAAGCCCCCTTGCCATTATGCTCTTAATGGGGGGGGGTCCAGAATTGGACACGCAACTCTCGAACGGTCGATATTAACTCATCATGATCAACGGCGCTCAAGTGGATTCCGGAGCCCCCTTTCCATTCTGCCTTTAATGGGGGGGGTTTCCGGAATAGTGTGGCGTGTGAAGTGGGGGCCCCTCCTGTCATGTCGACTACCATGTCGAACCTCCCCCTCTGCCACTTGTATTCCACTTAACTGTGCGACGGGGGCTGTTCCTATTCGCCAATTGCTAACCCTGTAGGAATTCGTCCCTATTGGTCGGTCGCTAGCCCTGTCGAGGTTCAGCGGTTGCAGAGTCGAACGTTTAGACATTACTGTAGCGTCGAGGCGCAAAATACAAATAGGCACTGCGTTCAATTTGAACCGTGAACATGACCCGCGATCACATGGGAATGGATAAGGAAAGAGAAAGAGCCAGCTTACGCTAGGCCTCCATGGATAATTATGGGTTCTGGTCTGGCAGAAGACCAGAAAAATCCAATTTAGGTAGTGGGTGTGTGACAATAAAACATGTTGCTAATGGAAGTATTGAGAAAAATAAAGCAAGGTTTGTAGCTCATGGATTTTCTCAAAAGGAAGGTATTGACTATGAAGAGACATTTGCTCCTATATCCATATACACTTCTATTAGAACCATCATAGCTCTTGCAGCTAAAATGAACTGGAAGCTACATCAGATGGATTGTAAATCAACGTTCTTAAATGGTGTCATTGAAGAAGAAGTTTATATAGAACAACCTTAAGGGTTTGAAGTTGAAGACAGGAAGACTCATGTCTGCAAGTTGAAGAAGGATCTGTACGGATTGAAGCAAGCTCCTAGAGCTTGGTATGGAAGAATTAACAGTTTCCTGAAGAGCTTGGGATTTACCAAGAGTAAATTTGATTCTAACCGTTACTTCAAGGTTATGAATGATGAGCTAGTTATACTATTGTTGTATGTGGATGACTTACTCTTAATTGAAGAAGAAAAGCTCATCATTAATTGTAAGAAGAAGCTCGTTGCAGAGTTTAATATGAAAGACCTACGCTTAATGCATTATTTCTTAGGTCTCTAGGTTTGGCAGAGCTCAGGCAAGATCTTCCTTAACCATGGCAAGTATGTAGTTGAAATATTGAAGAGGTTTGATATGTTGGAGTGTAAATCCATGAACACACCCATGAAAACAAAGTTGAAGCTAATGGTTGATACTTCGTCAGAATTGGTTGATGCTACGTGATGTTGATGATACTATGGTATCCTGACCAACAACCGGTTGCTCAGTTAGGATTTTATATCCTAGGGGAATGATCATCCCTAGATAGATCTTGAAGGTCCGGTAAGGATAGTCTGTCAGAGTACCTATGCATGTATATGCTAGTTGTGGTCAGTAGTGATAGCTCCATTAGGATTTTTATAATCCTAGGGAATCTTATGATTCCTGGGAAGATCTCAAATTTTTGGTAAGGACGGTCTGTCAGAATACCATGTGGTAGCTCTGTTAGGATTTTATATCCTAGGGAATCTTATGATTCCTGGGCAGATCCCTAGGGACTGTCAAAGTACCACAAAATTTTGTTGATACACCTGCCTCATTGTGTTGCCCCATATTGATGATTATGTTGTTTCTCCAGCCTCGTGTTGTGATGATGTTGTTGCTCGAGCCTCATGCTGTGATGATATTGCTCCAGCATCGTGTTGTTGATGATGGTGTTGTTGATGTTTTCATTATTTATTTTATGCTAACTGATGTTTATGTTTCAGGTTCTAGCTCCATGATGTGAACGATGATGATGATGATACTCCAGCTCCATGTTGTGAATGATGATTTTATTGATGATGAGAAAAAATTCTGATGATTTATAGATATGCCAGCCAGTCTTCTAGAAGTTGTTGTTGTTGTTTCCCTCTCTCTCTCCTGATGATGTTTTAGAATACCCTTCTTGTTAAGGGGGAGTGTTGAAATATTGCAACTGCAAAGAAAATTCTACTTATTATTGAGTTATTATATTATAGATCAATCCCCTTTTGTGGACTGATCAGGTTAGGATTTGTATAATATTGAATCCCCTTTTGTGGATTGGTCAAACCCTAATTATATGCTTCTAATTAATAAGACATCCCCCAGGCGTAATTAAAGTGGTTTTAGACACTAAGTGAAGAAGCCAGTCCTACTTGATGAAGAGAAACCACCCTAGAGCATGTCAGCCAGTATAAATAATAGTGGAAGGTGCCTCATTAGCTCACTCACTCAAGTCACTCATCTAGTGCACAATTTTGAAGGAAGTTGCAATTACCAGTTGCTGGAAGAAGGAAGAGAGAGGCGCATTGCTCAGTGTTGGATATTCTCTTGTGTTTGGTTTATTATCTTGGCATTGTATTGGAAATCTATATTAAGGAAGTTTTTTTTTTTGTTTTCTCCCCCGTGAGGGTTTCCCGGGATAAATGTTGTGTACCTTGTGATTGTGTATCTTCTAGTGATCCTGCTTATGCTATTATTGTCTAGTAAATTGAAAATAACTTAATAGAAGCTCTAAATTTATTACTTGTGATACAAGTTTTGTGAGATATGTTGAAATTAAACATGATGTCGGTGTATTGTGTTACAATAATTGTCCATCAATTTGAGGTGTACATGTGAGAGTGTTAGAGGAAACATAGTATTCCAACAAAGGAAAAGATTCAACATTGATCACAGAAAGGATCAATGGTGATCCAAGGTCTAGAGGATATTGTGGTGATAGGTGATCTATTGAAAAAAATGACTTCAAGTATTTCGGGCACTCCAGTCATCTATTAATAAGCTAGATTAATTGTCCTATGACAAAATCTAGGATTGAATACCTTTCTAAACCAAGGAATAGATACAAGGATATCAATTGAGTTTTATTGTTGTTACAGACTCACTTTTAGTACTTTTTGTGGGTCTGATAATCCACATGTATGAGGATCAAATTCATAATAAAATTATCTTCGTGACCCATAATTGGTCTTTCATCAAGTGGTATCAGAGCAGGGAAATATTTTTCTTGCGTGAAGAGTGAGTAGGTGCAGAATCCTAGAGAAAAGTGTCGGGAAATTCATGACACTTCCACAGTAATCCTAGCAAAAGAGAATAATAATTTAATCAAGAATGTAAATTAAACAAGAAATCACACAATAAACCGAGATGTTACCCTGGAACCCTTAACCGAGATAAACCATCATTCCTTTGAGTGTTCTTCTCTCTTGTTGTCTTATTCAATAAAAATAAAAGGTTGCATGCCTAACCTTGGTCCACACCTAATACACAATCGACATCATACCCTCTTGCACAAGCAAGAAAAGCTCTGTAGCCAAATTGGCTTACATATGCATGACCAACAACTTATTCCTACACATGCATTAACTTGCATAAGTGTATTAGACAATTACAACATTTTTTATTTATGACCTTACAACACACCTCTTTATAGGATTTACAAGAGGAAAAACCCTAAATATTGGCACCTAAAAACGGTTACATATCTGCACATATCATTGGCTGCAAATACCACAAATATCAAGATTATGTTACAATCGACATCCAAGTCGGGTTACCAGTCGGCCTTCATTCAATCTCTAGTCAGTCGTCTCACACCCTCACTTCGACCTCTTGTCGGTTGACTTGTCATCGATACCTTCAAATTCAACTTTGCCTGGTCGATTCCCTCGACCTTGGACTTAATGTCGACCCACCCCACCCTTCAACCGTCAGACAATCTACCTCGACTCGACTTTCACCACAAAGAATACAACAACCCAAAATTCTCCCACTTGTTGTCTTCTTTGTTGAAATAAGGGATTCCTGAACTTTCATTCACAGACCCAGGGCAGCAATTCCCATTGCCTCTTTGCACCAAGAGAACTTCACAACACTCACAAACTTGGTCAACGAGTCTACTATGTTTTCCAATGTGTCTACTTTCTCTAGTAGCACCTTGTTTATTTCCACCATATCCCTCACAAAATGGTATTGTACATCAATATGCTTAGTCTTTGAATGATAAGTAGGGTTCTTTTCCAGAAATATTGTGCTTTGACTGTCACAAATCATCTTCATAGCTCTCTGCTCAAACTCAATTCCTAAACGCAACCTTTGAATCATGATGGGTATTCTATATGCACTAAATCCCTCAATTAAATTTTCAACCCGGGGTAAGTAAACTTAGAGTTGTGGCATTGTATGAGACAAGGCAGAAAAGCTAATGGAAGTACTGTCTAACTAAGGGGATGTTCTATCTAAGGATCAATCTACTTAAGAAATGACTCTTTTATTTTTATCAATTAGCAAATCCTATTAATGATCTTGAACTATTTACTCTAAGCAGCTTCAAACAATGGATTGATAGATTATTTCTAAAGAGGAAAATCATGACCCACTTTTAAACAAGTTAATCTATTCAACCTAATGAGAAACATCAATTAAATTACTTTTGATCTCTTATATTTAAGCAAATAAGCAAACAGACATCTAACATATCAAGATTATTTCAACAAGTAAACCCTATTCTTCAAAAAAACTCGCAATCATTTCTATTTTGCAAAGGAGAAATATTAACCTACTTAATAAAAAAGCATCATGACTATATTCAGATTCTAATTAATCAAAACTATTCTTAATTTGAAATAACATGAAAAGAGAATTCAAAGATGATGATTATGTCTTCGGTGCCGAATAACATCGCGATGGCATCTGACTATTAGTGACAGTTCAAGAGGGATTAATTCAATGCTGACTTCTACAGAGAAATGGAAAGTGTGAATCAAGCAATCTAACGAAAGCTTTTCCATCATAGAAGAAACACTAAGTATCTTGGAAATCCATGTGATCTCTAAACTTCATGCATCAATCATCAATGATTAAAAACACTCTTATACTAATTCAAGCACTCTTATGCTAACTTAAGAAAATTTACAAACTTATGAACTTATGATTAAAAGTATTAATTCAAATCCAATCTTCTAATTAAAATTGCAATTCAAATCTATAACTGAGATTTTATAATCTAAACTGGACTAATCCTATTATTAAAACTCAGATTTCAAACTAAAATGCTTTTAGAAACATAACCCCAAAATCTATTTCTATCCTAGCATACTAAAACAAGATTAATGAACCAAATAGATCTATGAAAACATAATTGAACTGATAATTAAATTTAGCTTGATTACAACTAATAAAATTTGCAACTATTAATCCATCAAAGCTTGCAAATGATCCTAAATTAAAACTCTGTTTATATTAATCCTTTGTCTAAATAGTACTTTGTTTTAATCACCAAAACCAAATTAAAACTTCAATACATCATCTAAGTTAGTAGCTTGTAGGACAATTGCTAAGAATTAAGAAACACAGCATGACAAATAACCAGCTCCTATAAGCAATATGCAATTTAAAGAAAGATGAATTAGACAAGCAAATTACAATTAGCATGCACAGTAATTAAGACTAAAAGATACATACAGCAAAGAAACAATGTAAATTCTAACTAAGCAAATGAGATAAACACACAATATATCTATACAGTCACCCAGACCACTGGTGGTCCCCCCAGCAGGTCGTGACTACTCTACAACAGCAAAACGCAGGCTTAACTCAACATGATTCTGTCATTAATTAAAAACACAGTCTTGAACACAAGTTTGCAAAGAAATGTTTGAATTACACAACAAAATTCTTCTTAAAAATTATGTATGCGGTCTTTCCATTGTTGGTGGTATTTATAGGTAAATTACAGCTCGAGAGATCGACCACTGGAAGGATCGACCTCCTATGAAAATGGAAAATCCATTAAATGTGTTGCTAACAGCTTTGGCTTCTAGAAAATCCGTGAGCCACTCAACGATTGGCATAAACGCCCAATCTAAGGTGTAATGAGATCTGTAGTTGGAGGCCACGAGGGGGTACAAAACCCAGATTGTTGATTCGTCCACCATAGGTCGCCAATGTACCAACCTCCAAGTCCTCTGCACTCCGAGTGTTGGATCGCAAGTCGGATGGAGTATCGGATCGCATACCAGATGGGGTGTTGGATCAAGTGTCGGACGAGGTACCAGATGGAGGATCCGATCACAAATTCGCCCTATTACACATAGATCATGCATTAAATCCCTATAAACATCAAATTGAACTTAATTTAGCTCAAAATCATTGTAAAACATCGATTACACATACCTGATATAACTCCATGATGAATCGATATAAAATCCTTTGAAAATTCCTTCAAAATGGTCAATAGCATATATAATATCGGTGCAAAAAGGATTCAACCATCGCAATAAAACAATCAAAATATGAACCCAACATTACCCCCATGCCTAAGGATTTGTAGGTCCCACTGCAAACAAAAATGAATCACCCAACATGACTAGACTCGTGAAGGAGGGGGTGGATTAGCTTTAGAAGCTTCTCCCTCTTGTTCTGAAGACTTTGTCTTGGGCCTCTCACAATGTTTCAATTGTGCCCGAAGGCTGCGATTGTCATTGGTCATTTGATCAACCAATCATTGCAGAGAATTCACTTTTTCTTTCGATACCGCATTGCCATGATGGAGATTCCTATCCATAGTCTTTCGCTCTTCCAACTGTTGAAGCAACTGAGCATTTTCTTGTTGTAATTTTCAATAACTGGAGTATGATCATATGTTTCAAAAGAGGGTTTGGATCCCTTGATGGATGTAGAAGGTCTATCAACTTTGGATACTGATGTAGGCATATGGGAGGTAGGAGTAACAAGGTGCTTGTGAGAGGGAATAGGTTCATATTTTACTTCTCTATCAGGCTCCAACTCTTTTGCAGAAACTTCCCTGAGTCTTTTATGGGGGCTTTCATGATCAGAATATACTTGGATAGGATCTTAAGTTATTAGGGGTTTTACATTAGGCTTTCCACTTGCACTTCGGGTACTTCTTCAAAAAGATTCCCCTTTGAACCGATTTGATCCTCTTTTATTCATAGGGACTACAGGGAAATCTTGTTGAATTGCCTCTTGTAACTTCTTGGATTGAGGATCAATAAGTGTTGAGGGCAATGGAGAATTATCAGTAGTTTTTTTAGTTTTCTTGCCCGATGAGGTTGCAGGGGAATCAACAATTTTATTGGTCTTTTGTTCAGACAGAGAGATAGTTTGAGTGGGAGGGTTTGGATTCTTTGGAGAATGAGGCTTGGATGGAGTAACAGTCCCTAAATCAATTGATTTCTTGTTGGTATTTACTGTGAGATGGGGGTTTGAGAATTGATAGAGGAATTCATCCCATGTCTTACCATGTTTTTTCAAATCGGTTATGACAATAAATTTGATGAGGTTGTGGTGGAATAGACTGTTATGAGGATTGGCCACATTCTTTCGTACTTGGGAAGACATTTTCTCAAGACTTTTAAAGAAGTAGAAAGAAAAATTGAGGGGCTTATTAAATTGGAAATGAGCTAACAGACGAAAATGGCAAGCTTTGAAAACAAAGTATCTACCTTCACAAGTGATAATTCTAGAAATGACGATCAAGGGGTTAATTATCTCATCCTTAATCCATTATTTGGAGTACCCCTTAGCTCCAGAAACATTCTGAAACTCAGGATTGAAAACTCTGTTGTAGCTTGGCCGTGGCAATTGATGGTGCTTGAACCAACGATCTCCAACCCGTAGCAATCTTGTGGCTGAGGCAATTGAATCCTTAGAGACCAAGAAGGACAGAGACCCTACGCGTTCCATCCTCCCATCGAACCTGAGGGAGAATTGCAGTGAAACACCATCATCATGGCCCTGCAGAAAGGCCAAGAATGGTCCCCACCCTGGGCAAAGGAAAATCTCCCTACACTCTGTGAATTCAGGAATGGCCAGAAGCTCGATATAGGAGGAAGGATCGTAGAGTTTAGGCATGGTTATAGTGCAGAGGATGAGTAGAGGGGCAGAATTGGGCATAGGATGAGCGCGACACAGCAAGAATGCATAAGTGAAATGGAAATTGGAGCTAACCCTCTAATTTTTAATGCGCTCAATGTGGAAAACGGCTGAATTCGTGAGCGAATTCATCACACACAATTGCCATGTGTGACTATGACTGTGTCGAATTTGAAATTCTTAGGGTGTCCTTTGGAGGAAATTGTAATCATGTGAGAATTAGATCAATGTCCAAGTCTTCGACTTGGACATTTGATCATAAAAATGCATTAGAAATTGTATAATTTAATTGTCAAATGTAAATTTGAACAAAATGTCATTTAATCCATCTCATATTACCAATGAACAGGTAGATCAATTCAAACGATATGTGTTTTACCTACAATCATGGTCACTTACAGTGTGTGCACACCTCATCTGATCCTTCGTATGGTGGGTCATCTAGTCGTCCATATGGCACCCCATATGGTCTTCCAAATGGCACTCCATATGGTAGTCCTGTGCAAATGGAATTTTTTTGTATTGTAATGGAAGTTTACCCATAGCACTCATCTTGGGCTCTTCTGACGGTCATGGTGAACGGGAGCATAGACAGGATAAGAGTGATCCATTGTTATTTGCCTTGTCATCGTGCTTGTACACTATAAACAATAAGTTCCTCTGTCTCAAGGCATGTAACACAAATCTGTAGTGAATTTTTTAATAGTTTGTAATTGACAAAAGGAACTAGTTAAGCTGTTTGTCGAAGAAATGTACAGCAGGCTTATAACACACAGTGATGTCAATGGTATATAATTTAGCATTTCAATAAAAATAATTGTTGATATAATAGCCCATATCATGAAAACAATATACAAATTTTTTACAAAGATTCTACTTCTTCTTCTCATGGATTATAGATAGGCAGTTTTGTCATTTGTCAGCTCATGAAACCCCTCCCCCACTCCTAAGTATTGTGACACCTCACAATCAAAAATATAGGGAACTATTCAATTCTCCAAATAGCCTAAGATTTACAGCTTGTTAAGTGTAGAGATAAATTTCACATATCAGTTTGACAAGACGGTTAGAATATGGCCCCACCTATAGGATAGAACATCCTACATATAGTTAAGAAGAGGTAGGTGAGATAGTCTTAAGATAGTCTTAAATTTAGTTCCCAATGGAAGATTTATGGAGTTCGTTGACCTTATCTTAACCATACATACTTCTTGTCAGCTTTGTCTACAAGTAATGTCGTACATCAGGACAAGTTTAAGATTTAGGAATTTTATTTCTTATTTTTTTGTCATATTATCATCCTTGCTAGGTAGAATTCCCCGTTGCCAGCAAGCATGTTTATTAGTCTGACGGGTTTACCTAGTGATACCACAGGCCGGTACCCGCTGCCAATAGACCTGTTCAGTATCCCAACAGGTTATCCTCTTACAGCCTCAAATACTGGTCCACCATATTTTAAGATTTTAATACAAATATTGCTTTGTGCAAGAAGATGGGGAGACAGCTCTG